>DWJZ01005715.1:0-13768 GCA_018249125.1 Asbolis capucinus | reverse complement strand
GTTCTTCTGGTCTACGAGCGCCAGCGCCTCGATATTTTATAACAGCTGAAAGTTTCTCAGTACGTGCTCCCAGACAAGAACAACGGCTGACTATGATTTTTAGTTCATCATAGTCTTTGAGGCATAAAATGATGTATATATTCGCTGATTTCTACTTAGACCATAGGTTGACTGGTAGAGAATACTTTTAGAATTAAGTCTGCCTCTTGTTCCACAACTGTCTGGTATAATAAAGTTTTTAATACATAATAAATAAAAAATGGAAAAAGATGTAAATTTATCCTACTTTCGACATTATATGAAATATACTTATAAATAATAAACCGTGTCTAGTATGGTTAAAGTTGATGTATGAATTTTATATCCAACTCTCCCGAAAATGAGTAAAGGACAGGCAGCGATGATACCATTGTTGTTGATAAAGTCACGATGAACCAGGTTTCATAGTCGGCCATATTTGTCTGTCACTACAGACAGACATACTGTAGTATCTGTATACAGCATCTGTAGTATATGCACTGAGAAACTTTAGCTTTTTATAAAATAACAAAAATTTTGTTATCATAACGATTGATTCGAAAAAAGTAATTCTTAGTAAATTACAATGATAATGTATTTCTGCATATTTATTTAGAGGAAAATAGAATTTAATTTTGTTCAGTTAAGAAAAATACAATTAAATCCAATCAGTAACAGCGAATTAAGAAATAAATACAATGAAATAGAGTTAGGTATAAGTGAGAAAAGTATTTGTGGGAAAAAATGCGGACACAATTGTATAGTGGAAGTTGCAGCCAGCAGCTGTGGCAGTGTCCTGTGTCGTACGCGATATATCGGTAGTAACGCCAGCGATCTTAGAACTAGTTGTATTAAACCTGGTTGCTGTTGCTATTGACTTTTTACTTGGTTCTAGAACTTAAACTGAACATGATATATTTAGAGACGCGTTTACGGTTACGGTGAATATTATCAACGTCTGCCTTTCCGTTCCTTTTAAGTTAATACACTTTACTATCTAGGACAAAATCACCAGTTACGTATAATATGTAAAAAAGGCACTTGGTAATATGAGTTATGCTGAGCAGTCGTTACGTATTGAAAAATATTATGACTATATGCAATGAGTACGCTTAAAGAAATTAACGAAAAATATACTAATACTAAAACTTTTTGTATGAAAAGTATACATCTTAGAATTGTGTTTTCAATATTTTTTCAAAATTACATGAAATCTCAATTAATCACACTTATTTCATTAAATATTTGACCTTCGATTTTTTGGATCTACCACCGTTTCGGTTAGGTACCATAATGAAGAGAAGATGTAGCGGCAATTAAAAAGTTTGATATTAATATCTTAAGTGATAATAAAGTCTACACCAGACGAAAATAAAGTAACATTAAAGTTTAATTTGCACATTGCAATTTGTTAGCATCGGCAGTGTTGTTTGCGACACATTTGATACAAGTCAACACGCCGGTCCTCGGGCGCTCGTCGCGGGGCTGGGTGTGCGCAAACAACGACACTCTCATGAGTGCTACGCTATGTTCGTAGCACTTTGCTACGCGCTAAGACATATCAATATTTCTGTTCAAACCTTTTAGCCTGAAGTCAAATGTTTGTCATTTTAACATTACACTTGTTTATTTGCTACTGTTTTACATTGTGTGTTATTCTTGTTTGGTTTTGTGTGTCGAAAAAAATGTTTATTATTTTTGCATATACATATATCCATCGTAGACATTTCGCTAGTACGAACGTCGCGCTTTGCGTCCTCTTTCATCATACGTACCGCGAAGGACTGGAATAAGTTGCCGGCGTCAGTGTTTCCGTTCGAGTGCAATGTGTCTTCAAGTCAAGAGTAAATAGGCTATTACTAAATGAGTGCGCTTTACCATCAAAGACCACATCGCCGCTTGCCATCAAACGGGATAGTGGTCAAGCACAAATTTATAGAAAGTAAAAACAAACAAACAATGAAATATATGTAATATTATACACAATTTTTTAATTTTGGAAATTATTTTGGATAGTCCTTTTCATTAGAATGTAGCAATCAAATTAAATCAAATATATAGAAGTAATAAGTTTCTTTGGTATATTTTTGATAAAAACTTTTGTTGGCTCGATTACAATGTAAATGTCTCCAAGTTAAGCGTGAACAGGCTTCTACTCAGTTAGTGCGCTTTACCATCGTAGACTTCATCGCCACTTGCCATCAGGCGGGATCGTCGTCAAAAGCTAATTACTTGTTTAAAGTGAAGAAAAGATCAATGCACATATTACAAAAGTATAAGAAATATTAGACCGATACTTTGATGACTAAGTTCTATTGAAAGAGTACACTAATTTATAAATGACAATCACTATGCATAAATGACGTATTCACAAATGCTTTTACTGAAGCTAATACGAACATTAACGACTACTAAATTACCTGAACCATTTTACGTATCCACGGGGTTGTGTATAGATTAAAAACTATAGATCTGTTATGAGCGGAGTGTTAAACCCGTGTTGTGGTGTGCGCGCTCATTCAATATGTATGCGCACTCATCGGTCCGTTCTGCATTCTGAACTACCCAATTATACACAATCCTGTATAGTGGGCTGTACACAATCCTGTATAATAGGTGTAGGTTACGAAATTTTGTACATGTCATATCTATGAGTTCTACGTTTTTAAACCCAAGTTGTGGCAACTTATGATAAAACAGATAGAGATGAAGTAATTCATATATATATTCGCAATGTGAAAATGTGTTTGTTTGTCCGTCTTTAAGGCTGGAACGGAACGACGCATGTGAGATAATTGATGACCTGGCTAGAGATTTTATAACATTGATACCACGCAGGTGGTAGGCGCTTGCTCACACACACATAAATACTCCACCACTACTCCCCTGTATTACGAATGGTTTGAACAACAGTTTCAGTTGCAATCAGTAATAAAGTTTTGTAATACATTTTAATTTTAATCTTCTTATTAAAAAGAAGAGCAGAAGTTTTTTTTCCGTCGTTTTTTTGCCTTTCCGGCCTACACTAGCGTACATAGTCCAAAGTTTGTATTATTTATAAAACCGATGACAGATAGGTATTGTCTATTGAGACTAGGCTTTATCAAAGAATTTATTTAAATATATATGTATATATATACATATATTTTTTATATGTTGTTAGTAAATTTAACTCAAGTAGGGACTTTGTTTTGTAAAATTTTGACTTTCGTTAAGTGAGCGAAATAAACAGTTAAAAATAAACAATTTTTCTTACTTGCTAGTTTTTTTATCGTCTAAAGGGCGGATGATAAAGCAAATAGCATGCTAGTTTGATAAGTGATTATCGTTTCCTGTGGACACGGGGATCACCAGGGCAATTGCCAACACAACATCGGCCCTGATAAGTCTTTCCATACTTTGTTGGCAACATGCCCCCATGCCCTGCCACAGCCACCCCGTGCCATGGCGCGCTAGGAATACGAATGGGAGCTCATTTCAGAATTCACAAATGCGTGGCTAAAAGATCTTGAAAATCGGACCGTAGAGGTTCACCACGAGTCCAATTCATGCGCATGAATTTTAAATCTTCGGTGAGTAGTGTGATGGTGGAAGACGAAGTGGGCACCAGCTCAAATAACTCCTCGGAGCTAACCGCTGCGAATTCGTTAAAACACACAGGTAACCGATGGCCGGAGGCTAAAGTTTTTTCTTACCTGTTAGTGATGTTGATTGTTGAAGATTCGGATACTGCGGTTATGTACGACGTCAAATAGATTAAGTTGACGTTGTGGCGTGCCGGCCCCGAGGCGAGAGCAGTGCTCCATTCGGGCCGCAATTTAATATTTATATATAAATACCTGACAAATGATGAACTAACGGTAGGTGAGGGATCACCGTTCATGGGAATTATTAACCTCATCTTACCAAGGTATTTCCAGTCCAAATTCATTATTTCAACAGACTTATTTCAACTTTTACTCCCTGGCAGGTAGTGATATCTCATACTCCCATTAGTGATATCTCAGTCTGGTTAATGTCCATGGGCAACATACCATACTGAACCAAAAAAAAGATGAACTTCAAGCCAAAAACCTGTCTTTTTGAGCTCAATACTAAACATATTTATTGTTGTAAATTACGACAAATATAAATTAGTACAAAGCATATAGGACATAAAATCTATTTGACTTAATTCTTGTCCTCCAGTACTGAACCATTCTGGTGGAGTTTTATCATGACTTCCTCAATAGTGGGAAAAACCCTTGCTGAGTAGTTAGACATTAACGGAATAAATCTAGATCGAACTTAAACCGAATTTCATCTTTAAACCACGCAAAAATATGTGAGGTAGTAAAAACGTTTGTCAAATTGCCCTATTCCGCAGATTTGTCCGGCTCGTACACCGATGACGCAAATAATTTACGATCGCTCTGTCGATGCATGAATATTCCACGAAGGTTACCCTGGCGAAACATTTTTCATCTCGAGACGAACGCCGGGCTTCGAGAATGGATATTATGCTTTTAAAAGTTGAACGTCGATATATTGTTACCTCGTCTTAAATTTAATATTGACGTATGCATTGTGAGCAGAGACTTGTTCCCACTGTCGTGAGACCGAAATTTAATAAGCGAGATAGATTCGTATTTTACAAAAGGCGAATAGCGCTTACACCATAAGTGATGCGATCCGGCCGGTCGTGTGAAGTCTCGCCCGTTACGTTTGTAATACCATTTTACGAGCAGCTAAGAACGTTAGTTATACATATTTGGAATAACTTTACGTGCTTCTTAGTAAAGTAATAGGCAATGGTCGCCTGAGATAGGCCACCGTCATAAATCGCTGCGTGAACCCGAAATTTGATCATATGTATTGAGATGTTATAGCATTCGATTATGTTTGAATTTCGAACACATTTCATAAATCGCTTTAAAATTCAACGATAAAATCGATTCATACTGCGAGCGAAATATAAATCGCCGCTAGATTACATGTCGTTACAAAAACGCACGGGCAAAATGATGTTAATTCTAATACTCGTTTCGCGTGTCGGCCCTTCTTTATAAGGCGGTTGATATTTTGTAGATGCGTAACGTTCAATACCGCCCTCCCGGCCATCGGTATTATGAGGTATTGGGTCAGCAATGGACACACGTGCCGCCGACGCACAATCAGCCGTTCGGGAACGATGTGACACCCCTAAAACGGTTTGATTAAACTCATAAAACTGGTGCTACCTAGTTTCTTGCCGACCGACACGGCACTCCGTGATAGGAAAGTGGAAGTTTCACGCGCCCTGCCCCCTGATCCGCCGACCCCGTTCACCTCACCGACACTTCCACCTTTTAATAACACAGTCGAGTGCTTTCGTTGCCAAGATTAAGATAACTGCAAATATTACACTTGCGCTATATTCACATTATGCCGGCGCGCGTATTTAATTTAAACACACACATACGGTGCTCGTGTTCTGTTTCCACTTTCTAGAATTGTAACTGAACTGTAGCATTCATATTTGTTTGTGCTGTAAATTGGGATCCTGCTCAGAACTGTTATGTTGCCGAACAACCTGTATAAAACAAGTTTAAACTTTTAATATAAAGCCAAATTGAAAGTAGTTTTTCCCTTCTCGATAATTAGATACATACATAGGTATAAGAAGTGGCAAAGATGTTTTATTTATATATTAGTTTCATTACTCAATTACAATTTTTAATGATAACCCTTTCATATTTAAGGTTTATTATAAAAACATAGAAACTAGCATACTCGTAGCAAGTGGAACGTTTCTGAATGTAATTTAATAATAAATATTTTCCACTTTCTTGAACATTTTCTGTTTAACATTCCTCTTGGAATTAAATTCCATTACGTGTCGAATTCGACGCGCAATACTTTGTGTCTTCAATATTACATGTTTCTGAATTCAACGACATGAAAAATAACGGTATTTGTGTATTTGTTACGGGGCAATCCATAACATGTTATATATTGCTTACGGCTCGAATATAGATTTTTGTTTCAAGACCTAGTTTTAACGCATTGTTAGGTCACCATTAAGCATGTCTCTCTTTAACATGAGGAGGTCTAAAGCATGCCCCACCACGTTGCTCCAATGGGCATTGATGGAGGCCTTAGTCGCCAAACTGATGGTCGGAAATTTTCATGCCACCTCCAACATGGCTGAATTAATGCTGGCTAATGATAACTGGTACCGACAGCTTAGGTACATTCCAAAGCACGGAAATATAGGCACTAAAGCATTCACCAATCTGAAGGTCGTAAAGTTCAGGGCCTCATCCATTATTAGAAAAGTATGCTCACTAATGGCCTATTTATTAGTCGAAACCAACAAATTATACAATCTTCAAGACCGTTGAAAGAATGTATTGTTCAAGAATGTGTAAGAACGTGTACGTAATAAAACTAAAAATAGTATAGTATGAGTGTGTGTTCACAATATCGGATGTTGTTACTTATTACCAAGTATACAATCCCGGGGCTTACGGTGCCAGCGTGCGCACGTCAAACTTCGTTAACCGCCCTTAAGAAACTTGGCGAAGTTGCCTCCCGTCCGGAGATGTGCTGTGTCGTACCGCCTCGCGACGTTCCCGACCTCATGTACACTATAATCCCACAGATGATGCTAGGCTTTAGCAGCTTTATGTAACCCCCCGAGCCAGAAGTTACTTTATAAACGTTGCCTTTAACTACTCTAGACGCATTTATTGGCTTTCGTTACTTCGTCAAATTGCTCCTCCAACTACCTTATTATTACCGTATTCTTGTACATATGTATAGCTACGATGTTTCTATGGTAGGTTAAAGTTATAGTAACCCGGCAGGCTGCTCTGCTAAATAATTTATAATGTAATCAATCATCGTATCAAGTACTTCTGATCTCCTATTTCTTACATATTTTCATAAGATACACATTGTAGCAGCATTTGTATATCTTGTCTGATCTTTTAGTACTCATCATAATTATTCCAGACCTCCAAATGTCTTTAAAGTTAAGGTATAAGATGACAATGGGTCATTGCGATTGGCTGAGTACGTAAGTCGTGCTTTCCTAAGGAATAAGATAACAAATAAATAAAAATGTATTATTAATTTTAATTTATAAAAACAGGCGGAGAGTTATCTCTTTAACCGTAGTAATAGTGTTTTGTAGGATTGTCGTGGATAGCAACAGGATCCAGATCGTCGCACTCGACTTCGCTCGAATGGTGCTCGCGTCGCATTATCAGACGTCACTTCGCACGACAGGTGTCGCCTTCAGCAAACTCGAGAGTAAATTACTAGCTTCGGAGTCGTTGAATCAACCCGACTTCCTAATCGATTTTAGAGCCACTCACTTAGAGACCGAGACATGATCTGTATAAATGGCTCAAATTTCGAAGTGAATCACTCGAATCGGCTCTATGAGTTCTTGAGCTAATTCCATGTAAGGTTGTAGAGTTTTTGGTTATGTGTAGTAAGAATCGTGTTCCGGGTTCAGTTCCCGGACGGAACAGATGTTGTTATTATATTTGTTCTCGAAGGTGTTATTTGAAATGTGTTGCAAGCTATATTTTTGCTAGAGTATGTAAACATTTGTTCATGTTATAGTATATGTATCGAGAGCAACATATGTACATGTACGATTGTAGAATACATAAATAGATGGTTAAGTAGCGACTCGTACCCTGAATGCGAACATCGAGCTCGTTTTCGTATTTAAATAGGGGAAATGGGAAACAGACGCAGTGAGTCGACGAAGCGCTGGTGGTATTGTTTTAATTAAAGTAATTGGAGGAGGCACGTCGAGTCCCGCCGCTCCGGCATGATCTGTGCCTTGAGGATTTACACCAATTTAAGACCGGGCTCAGCGAGGCGTCAATTAAGCCATCCTCGATCCTACACAATGCAAATCTTGTTCCTCTTTATCAATTCATCTTCTAAATAAGTTATTTTCACGTCCTAAAGTTGCTGGAAGGATTGTTTGGAGTGTGTGCGAGAGCACAGATTATTTAGAGTAGATTAGAGTGATGTTGAAGTGTTCAAAAATGGTTTGAGATTGTTTGAAATATTCACGCATTTTGATAATAGTGACTGTATCAGATTCCTTTTCTAAACTAAATATATATTACTTGTAGTTACTAAAGTAAATTAAATATATAAAATACTTAACACGTTTTAAACCAGCTAATTTATATGTAGATAAAATATTATCCTCGTAACAAATAAATGTATAACCGTGCATAAAACTCTGTTTGGAACTTAACAATAGACAACTAATATCGGTTGAATTGGTTTTTGCCGTTGCTACATTTCTCTTCCGATACGACAAATGCAGCGGCGGAATATGAGAAGAGCGACGAAAGAAACGGACACGAACAAAAAACATCCGAAGATAAACGGAAACAGACTTGCTCATAGAGAAAAGTAGAGACGTTGCGCGACGGAAAACTTTGCGGGCAGTCACTTTTAGTCATTCTGAAGAGATACGTCCCAATCTGCTAACAAAATATAAACTAAGGAACTTGCTTAAAGAGACAGAGTTGTATAGTTCGACAGTTGAATTCTGTTACAGACTAAAGAGAATACCAAAGTACCCGACGTATGTTTTATCAATTAGTTAATATTACATTTCTGTAGTTTGCCTTTTATATAACAAAAAAACTTTACAAACCCTTGCACAGTGTGAGCTTATTGAAGTGTTTTTCATTTAATTTTTATTTTTTCCCAGCATAGTAACATATAGGATTTTTTTTTACATCGTAAATCTAACTTTGCAACCGCAGTGGTGGAGGTTTTGTCGTGTTTTTACGACTGCACAGCGTTCTGCGTACCAGGCACTGTTCATATTGGTATTGTTTTTGCGCTTCGAACGGTACACGCTCCCTGAGTAAAGCCCTCTAACCTTGACTTCTTGAATATAATTTGTGTTGCTAACTCCTAGTTCGTAGTACCTCTGAATGGCACGCGAGGGCCAGCACTGCCCCAAATACTCCTAATTTTGTAGTAAAACAAAGTTTCGCCTGTTAGGATTAGAGATAACTTGGCTTTACACTTAAGTCCTCTGAAGAGGCGCGTATATTACTGACCTTAAGAGTACCTGTAGTTTGAGTGGGATGCTTCATCTCTACCAGGTTAATTTTGTTTATCGGCGAGCTAGATATTATGGTTTGTCGAATCCATAATATCCATCTGGTGAATTTATCTGGCATCTATATTATCTAAATCCAAAAAGTGTCCCCTACTCAACGTCAATCACTAAAAAAAAGATTTATTAAATGTTTAAAAACCCAAGCTATGAAGTCCTAATAGGAAAGAAGAAACACATAAAATTTCATAACTGTATTCCTAAACGGAGTTCCCGTGTCTGGAGCCAATCCTGGACGTAGCATCAAGTCATGTTGTCATAAAAATGCAGTATCATCAGATCGGACAGTTTATGCAAAATTTCAGCTCCATAGTGTAAGAGGAAGTGGCTCTAATTAAGCTTGCAAGATTTGACCTGAACCCTTAACAATAACAAACAAATATACTAACATATTAATATACAAACATACACTCCAAGTTAAATAAAAGCTTGTAAATAATGAAAATGCATTTTGCGAAATTTGTCGGTGGTTAATAAACTTACAGTTTTTATTACATGAATAATGTTTTCGTTCATATACATATGTATATTTGTATTGAACAGTTTAAGATAAATCCAAGAAAACTTCCAAAATAGCTATCAGCGAATCCGAAGTTCAACGGAACTTGTAAAGAAGACAGATTTCATTTATTAAAATCGATTTGGTGACGTGGATCGATGTACGGCCTAGGCTCACCTAGCCCCGGGCGCTTCCACCTTATTTGATCGGGAAAGGCTCTGTCGTATCTATGAAAATCATAGCCCTTTCTGTACATTCATTTCTTTTATTTTATTCCACAAGCGTAAATTGTTCTTGCTCTGTACGTCTTTGATCTCTCTTTCTCTCATTTTCCATCAGCATTTTTCTGTGGCAATAGTGGCGACTTTCACTTTGACCTTTCTACATTTGTAATCTGGTCGTATTTTATAGGTGATAAGCGACTTCTGAATCTTTTTCTATAATATTTGTTCAATATCCTCACCACATTGTATATTGACCGGCTAGTCTCCGCCCGCATCGTATGTTGAAAAAAGGTGCCTGTTTGGTATTCCAGGCTGTAATGTAGCTTTGTGCCAAATTTTAGTCAGATCTGTTTAGTAGTTTTCATGAAAGAGGAACAAACATCCATCGATCCACCTTCACAACTATCGCATTTTTTTTAAATATTAGTAGTTGAGTGTCCTCTCCACATAACTTTTTGACCAAAGTAAACTGGAATTGACGTCTTTAATAAGTATCGTAATGTATAAAAAAAAATGTCATAGTTGATTTTGGTTTCACGAAAAAGGTAGGAATTTTTTTAATTAAAAAATAACCTCTTACTTGTACATTGAAACGAGCGCAATCTTTTTAGATATCTGTTAGTGAGAGCAGATAGCAACCCCTTGAGAAAGTCACAGGCTCCTTCTCTTTAATCAAGCAAATGTTCTATTTTCGCAGCAAAGCTCGGATTAACCCTTTTCCAGAACGCGCTTGTATAAGTTTCCTTAAAGTAATTAAAGGTTCAAGCAATTTGAACTCTGTAATGAAAATTCATAATCTACTTACGAGTATCTGGAATATCTACAACAGAAACTTGTTTTAATACTATTATGGTTATTAGGTAGCTGTAATCTCATTTACTAGTAACCTAAACTAATTTTAAAATTGTCAATTGGTGGGATCGCCGGACCTGTTATGAAATGAAATGAAAATTGTTTTTTTCCTCGTAGGAGCCGAAAGGTCACTTAACGTCAAAATTTTACAATATAAATTCGCTACATAAGTTGTAATTTATTAACAAATTAAAAGAATATTTGAAGAAATTCTTTGATAAAGCCTAAAGTTTAGAGTATTAAACTTTTTCTGTATCATAGGGTTCTTTGAAAGTATCAAAAATTTGCTAGCTACTAACTCAGTTAGTGTGGTAGTTTTATTATAATGTCAAGTAGTTGTATAAATTGGAAGAATTCTGGCGCCGCAGCTAAATTGATAATGCCTCCGCCTGCGAAGCGAAGCGGATTCGATATCCGACCGGTGGATCTGTTATATAACTTGCGTAAGCTATTACGAAAATTTGGCGATAAATGCTCGTGGATCGCGAATTCATATTGTTTGCAAGTGATTATGTATGTAGTTCGATGTTTTTCACCACAAAGTGTGTGTTCTTATTGCTGATCGTTCGCTGCCTGCTCGCTGTTTGCAAATTTTAGCTAAGATCGCTGCGAGGCGTCAGTATAACAGTTTTTTAACAGAAGTAAAGATTAGGTTGATGTTACGTCCAACGTAAGATTTGTTTAACACAATATTGGTATTCAATAGAGTATGATAAATTTGTTGACGAGTTATGATTCCTATTTTATTTTTGTGTGTGTGTGTGTGTGCGCGCTACACTGGGAATCTTTGTGTCTTCGGGCGTCGAGATTCGGGTTATCATTATGTAAGGATTTATTAAAGTAGCCTATAAAACCATAGTCAAGTTCTTTTCTACCTCTGCACCAAGATTTATCAAAATTGGTTCAGCAGTATATGCGTGAAAAGGTAACAGACATACAGACAGACTTTCTCCACTCCAGATTCCAGACTTTCGCATTTATAATGTTAGTAAAGATTTACTACCGCACTCAAAGTGGTAAATAGTTCATTAAACCGCGTCTTAGTATAAAATCCACAATAGAATCAATTAAAATCTTTACTAAGAAACAATTTAAGTAACCATTACTGACTCTGTTTGTGGCGATTAGTTCAGTATCAAAATTAAAACAAAATGTTTGTTTTCATAGTACAAAATATAACAAGTAACTCAAACCGCACAAATACGTCGTGGCTAGTTAGTTGCCGAATAAGTTGCGGTTTCGCCAAGTGGCAAAACAAAATTTAATATTTTTGAAAGGGTTTATGGCGCGCAGCAGTTGACGCGTACTCCGGTGCCGGCTTTTGGACGCTCTCCAGAATCGATAGTTCGCACACGCAGCCACTCGCTTCAATCGAATGACCAAAATACATCTTTTTATTGTGTACTAGTACTCGCCCGTTGCTTCGCCGCGTCGTATAAGCTATGTTCATTATAAGTAGCCATTGTGTTATTCCAGATTATAATCTCCCACTATGACAAATTTTATCCAGATCGGCTCAGTAGTCCTCATACATACATACACATTACATCCCTCCATCCATACATTGATCCTCACAAACTGTCGCGTTTATAAAATTAGTAGGATTGTACATTGGTTTTTTGATGTATGTTAATTTATAATTATTAATTCTGGTTACTACATTTTCTGGTTTGAAGTTGTCGTATCTACCCTAACATTCATCTGAAGGCGTCATATTTTCAAAGACTAGTTGTGTGTAAGGAGCCTTTGTACAACGCTTCTCGGTCCACTTATGCAAGCTGAGCGTTGTGTCGGTCAGTACCGTTGTGTTAAGATGATCCGCCTCGTGCGTCTCGAACCACTGTAGTGATCTCGGCTACATAGATATATTGATATATTATCATAGATATATTGGTATACTACCATAGATATATTGGTATACTACCATAGATATATTGGTATATTTCACAACTATTACAAAAATATGTTACTCGTCCGGATTCCCGGTACTTTTTTCCACATGATTACAATTTGACAGTTGCTTAATTAATATTTATAATTTTAAAGGTCACATTATCCTATAAATTGCGTGGTACTTCGTTTCCCGTGGTACCGTGGACACTGGGACAATCTTGATTTTTTTGTAAAAATAAAAGGCGCTTCCGAATTAAAATATTAATGAAAACTTAGCGTGATATAATAGTTAAGTGGAAAAAATATAGCGCGGTAACGAGGACTATAATTATAGCACTGTTTAAAATCGTATATACGACAGCTTTCACATCTTCAGCGACATATTTTTCTCTGGGAATTTCGAAAAAAAACTTAACACTTGCCAACATAATAAATGCTCTGCAGAATTTCAGCTTATAGATCAAAGCATTTTAACTTGACAGTGATATATTCGGACAGACAGGCCATCTTTTTTATATGTATATTAGCATAATAATATCAATAGACTCACGTGTACTTGAGTATGTATAAGAATTTTACGATTATTTCAGTAAGATGTCTAGGACAAGGGAGTTGACGCGTGCTCCGATGAGTGTTTTTGGCCACAGTCCAAAACAGATATTCGTGTAAACAAGACGTGATTTTTGTAAAACTAAGTCAATCTCTATCAATTATCTTAATTTGTAAATACTATATATATGTTTAATATTTATAAACAAATATATTTAAATTTGCTCAAATAACAATTGCCAGCCTTGAGTTACCTTGATCCAGGCGGATAAATCTAATTGGGCAAATTTCACAAAAATAGGTCCAGCTTTTCTTGATACATAAATGGTGTAATTAACGTAATTTTATGACTTGGGTTTATAAATATCTTAATTATGCTATTTTTTGAGTGTATTCAAGTATTTTAATAACATTATTAAAAAAATATTTCTTAGTTTAAGCAGGTGCATACATGTGTATATGCTCTCTTGCAGTCGAAATACTTCACCAAGATTGTATGTATGTAGTTTACCATACAGTATATATGTATACAGCCTTGGCCAAAAGTATTAGGCACCCCCAATAAAGTTACCATACAGCTGTGCTGTTTAAACAATAATTAAA
>DWJZ01005714.1:0-13768 GCA_018249125.1 Asbolis capucinus | reverse complement strand
CCGCGAGAACGAGACAGTACGAGAAATACACAAGATGGAAAGAGATAGATAATAGTTTGTAAACCCCTCACTCGTTTCACAGGTAAACGACCTTTTGTATCTCTACTAGTTGGCCTTACTTTACTAAATATTTCTTCATGGATGCGTACTTTCATAGATTTGACTAATGAAATGAATGACATGTTATATTTGATTACTGTCAAATCAAATATCAAATCTAAAATTCCATAGTACTTCCTTGCTTAATATCTAATTTGTGAAAGAATCCTATTTTACATTGCGAACTGTTTGTTGCAGTTTGTGTGGAAGAATAACATTTTAATAATGAAATTTTTTTATTAATAAATATCATATTTGAATTAAATTTTATCCTGCCCCGGACCGTTATAAATTCAAAAACTCATTCATATTGGTTCAGCCCTTCTTGAGTAATAAGTGGTGTGACTAACACGACTTTCTTAAATATGTATAGATAAGATCAATACAATTCCGTGATCGGACCGCAGCATCGATGCCGAACGTTTCGTAATCGGGGGATCAAATTAGCGTTAGCCCAAAGTAACTATTCCACGCAGGCGAAAGCTAGTACTATATAATATAGTACGGTTGGTAATCCTAGCCATAATTATAATTTCATAATTATTTCGTATGCGATATAACAAGATTTTGTGTGGATGAACAGACTACACTTAATAAACATTAAAAAAAAGGGTATTATTCTTCTGTTACATTTGAACTGTATATGATGCCCCAGATGCCACCGTGGCTGGACGAGGAGTTCACCACGGACAGCCCGTGCCTCAACCTGGACCGGCAGGACCACCTCACCGGCCTGCTCTACGGCCTGCCGTGCGACACGCCGCAGTATTCCGTCTGTATGATTGGTGAGTAACGGCGACACCTGCTTCTGTCCGAAGAGGTGGTGCGGAGCAATCATTTCTTGGATTTAATGTGTAATGTATGCGGTAGGATGGATGACCGCCAGTGGCAAAATCTTCAGAACACTTCCGTGCTTCGGAGGGCACGTAAAGCCATCGGTCCCGGTTGCTATCGTTTGATAAAATGATCGCTAAGCCTATTGAGGACCAACGATAGAATAGATCAATATACGATAGATACAAATCACATTAAAATCGGTTAAGCAGTTTCGAAGATAACTTAACGTGAATAAATATTGTGACACTGTATGTTTATATACAAAATTAGTTACATCATGCTTATTTTTATAGTGTTGTCATATTTTTACAGAAAAATCAACATCAAAATCGAGCCAACTGGATGCAGCTGACGTGTCAGATGCAACATAAACTGAAAATTACTTATTTGTTAAATAAAAAGTCAAATGATAATCTTCAATACTTTTATTTTGACATTTAAACAGACTTTATTTACAGATAAAAAACGATAATTGTTATCTTTAAATATAGGACGCAACATGCGCCTCAAGTAGGGCGGCAATCCGCGCCTCTGTTGGCTGTGGCCAAGCAGTTACCAACGGCTGCAGAGACGATATAATTACAGACCGAAATTGACCTAAAATAATATAATTATGGTGGAAGGGATCGCCTCCAGCCCGTCAGTCTCTGCTAATGCTGGCTTTTCCGCTCCACGCTACAATAGTGCGAGTCCAGCGATTTAGTAGCTGTAAGAGGTCTATCGGACTATAATTCCCCTCATAACACAACATTATATAACATGTTCATAAATATATTAATTGAACATTACCAATTATAAAAGGTTATGATTAAAGAAAAACACAGGAATGCACAAAATTATCTTAGTAATGAAAATATTCCAATCACTCGATCAATAACATTACCAATGGTCATCAACATTAACAATACCTTAGCCAAACTTCGAAAATAATGTTTACCAAACAAACATGTACTGCAGAAGTTCTCGGGGTTCAGTAACATTATAAACATAGAAATATCAAAATGAAGCGATCCTCCCTGGTCTTCTTCACACTTAATAAAACACAATATTACCAGCCTTAAAACTTCATCTTTCATAACACAGACTGTTTACTAAACATTGTTAATATCATTTCCCCTTATGTTTAGTTTTCTAATATTTATATGTATTTGCTGATAAGGAGATAATCATGACAAGAAATGGTCTCCACATCAAAAACATCTGGTATCTGCAAGTGTCCATTCCGACAAAGTGGTAGATTCAAAAGATTTGGTGGCACAACAGTATTTAAAAAGCCTACAAATAAACTATAGCATATATTTAGGTGTTTGTTTTCATTATTTGCCAATTTCTTTTGCATCCATCTCATTCTTTCTTGTTCTTTTTTCTTCAAATGTACTGAGGATGTTTTTCTTGTTTTATAAGAGTATAGACCATAGATTGTCTGGTAGTTTCTTAACAATAAAAGATAATAGTTACAACTGCATTTTTATTTTACTGGCCTTATAGTACAGCGGTTAGTAAAACTGTTTATGACAAGTGGTTTTGGGTTCATTTTCCACTCTAAAGAAATGCATATTGAGATTACACGGTAATACTTACTTTAGTATCACCATACCTCTTATTCTAATATAATAATATAAAATATATATATATATATATAGTACTGATTGTTTAAGTCAAGTAATTCAAGCCTTGTTCAGTAAGTCCAGCCAGTCAGAATTAACTTTAGCTAATGTTTTCAAATTAGTGTCCATAGCTGTTATGTTTTTCCGGAACATTCTAAGATTATCCAGGTATGCTCGGAGACTACTGTTCATGCTCCGTATTGCTTCCAGTTCTTGAACAAGCTCAGATGTTGCCATCTGCAACAGCAGGAACACTGCTATCAGTCAATATTTATAGTAAGTTTCATCATTCATTACCTTTGGAACCTTAACTGTCCTACTTACTACCTTTATCTCACCTGTCACTATGTGTTGCAGACTATGCCAGGTGCAGAGTATTAACACAGCTTTGAGAATTATGTGAGTGCAAGTTTCCCCACAATATTCGCTGTTATTGCAGCCGTGAAGTAATGCTGGCTTAGAACTCACAACCTCTCCATCTGAGACACTAATGTTCAAACCGTTCGACTGCTTGTGACAATATTTAGTAAATAATTATGGACTCTCAATGTGGCTCATAGTTTTACTACTAATGACATTTCCTTTCATCAAATTAGGTTAATGTTAACATGGATTTGACATTCCTCCTTATCCATACTTGCCAGGTTACACACAAATTGTTGAGCAATTGTCTCTTGTGGCTCTCAAACGTAACAATAAGATGCATATCATATTCTCACATAAATTAACATCACATCAAGGTATTTTTAGAGTAAATTTAAGTGTTTTTAGATTTAAGACACATTGATCTCATCTGTATATAAACCAATATAATTTAGTGAATATATAAGTGTAACTCTACACCTATCTCAAGTCTATCATTGTCTGGGACTCTCATGGAGACCGCTCCTCGACATTTCTTTGCCATAGCCTGATCCCTCCACTCCACTAACCCCTCCACCAATCCGCATTGAACCAGCGTGGTAGAGTACGCTCTAGGCCTCCTCAGTATGAGATGACACCTGTGCTCAGGAGTGGGTCATCTATGGGTTGAAGCCAGCCAGCCAGCCTGATCCTTCATCGACTGGCTCTTCAAGACTAACTCGGGGCCTCATTCTTGCTAGACCCGCGCATTACATGGGAAACCAGCCTGGCTCAATAGCACATGGCAAATATAGCCTACTAACCCTAACATCACAGCTTTTCCACCGCGGCCGCTATCCTTTACCACTTGGTATCAATTGGTATCAGGCGCAACCGCCTCTTAAAGACAAAATCCATACTCGCGGATTGCCACTAGGTCAATGCAAATTAAATAAGGACGCATTGTAGATCACACTTACCTCTCGTTTAGATGACGTAACAGATGCACTGGACATAACAAGATATTTGATATTGCTAGTATTAGACGAGAAAGAAATACAAATTATTATTCGAATACAAATTTCAATTCAAATTCAAATGTCAACGAATCGCATTTCACAAACACAGACACAGGGTACAGATTCTTACACTGCAGGCCAGTTAGAATTACAGATAGATGAATTACACAGACAGAGATACAAAATAGACAACGTATAATGGACTTAATAAGGAGGACCGCGTAATTTGAAAAGTTATTTTTGCAAAATCAACTCAATCGCCTATTTGTAAAGTATATTTTCTATTCTATCATGCAAAATCCAATTCGGGCCGAGAGAGATAGCCACTTATGTTTGTATAATGGAAAGAACTACATATACTTTTTCTTTAAATAAAACGAAAAAAGTAACAAAACTGGTCTTGGATTATTGAAAAATTGGTTTTTACAATAAAAAAAACCGTTGTAGCATAGGTTTGTTTCTTTTAATAACATGTATTCCCTCCACGAGCCCTTATTACCGATTAGGGTAATCAAGCAGTCATGAGGAATATTGTCTGAGGTCACGCCACAGAAAACTAAAGTGTCAATTCCCTTGACTCCTTAATTAATATATTCCCTTGTGTTTAGTAAAAGTAGACAATTGCTTCAATGTTCTGGGGAACCCCAAATACTTTGACTTTGACTGACTGACTTCCTTCAACGTATTATTAGGTTGGTGTAATTACGAGTTACAATTAAGTAGTGGTGTTTAGGTGTATCGTACCAATTGACATTGATCCCCTCTGCACTAAATGTATAATATTTCTATAAATATAGATATATTAAAATTTGTGTCACACAATGTTCAAAAATCTTATTGTCACTGTTAGAAAGGAACACATATCATCGATATTGTATCTCTCACTCGGCTCGTTTTTTTTTAATGTTCTACAGTTTCTACAGAAATGTATATAGAATTGTTAAACAGAATTAAAAATTACTTACCACAGACACGGTTGAAGTATTACTGCAGTTTTGTGGCACAAACCTAAACACTCCTTACGGATGTGGGGCGGCCTGTCGAAATGTTCAAAATACTTGTTTGTAGAAATTATAGAAATAACTTTAATTAACTTTTTTGGTACTAAGATTTCCTTAATAATTATTCTATTCAGTTGATGGGTAGCTACCGAAGTTAGGTAAGAACCGCCGTGGGAGCACGCCGCTCACACCATTCTCGGATATTTAAAAGAACAGCGTTGGCAGTTTTTGTGTTAAGGTGGGCTCACATAGGGGTACTCGTCACACACTGATAAATTTTAGTGCAGGCAGATAATATGTAGTTACTGCAATTAAAATATATAATAAATATATCGGGACAACTCACAAATGGCCACCTGATCCCATACTAAGCGTTAGCTTGTAAATGCTTTAAATACATACTTATATATATATATTTACACCATGACACAATCAACAAACATTCCTGCTCATCATAGAAAAGTCAACCTAGGTGGGAATCGAACCGACGACCTTCGGTGCAGCAGTCAGGTTCACTAACCACTAGACTGAATCTGGAACGGGACCTTCATAGTTTATTGTGAAATCGAAATAGTATTCGATATATGGACAAAGAAAAGAAATCGTTTAAATAAAGAACATGTCAAGGCGGAAATACAAACTTTCTTCAATTTTAAGATGGACTGCAAAGAGTTTTTTTTAATTTATCATATCTAGACCGGATATTTTAAAATCTGTTCGTTCTAATGTAAAATATAAGTTCAAAATAAAATAAAAAGTTATGATAAATAATGTTTTTTCTTCCAGATTTAGACAACTAAGAGGTGGTAGCCCTAGCTGTCACCCTTTGGTCAATAATGTCATGCGAGTATGACAAGAGTTTATTTTGTCACTATTCACAGTATTTACTACTGAAAAGTTCAAAACAAGAGTTAAAACATAATTTCTGTATTCTATCTATGAAATGAACGGTATTTTAATTACAATTTAAGCAATATCTTATATGTTCTAGCGCAGCTTCTGTTCAAATGTTATATTAAAGATAATTAATTAGAATACGGCACTTGCCCATTCAAAAGGACATTTTTTTAATGGAGTACGTGGCTTGTCCAGAGATATCCACGATATGGACTACGACGTTGTAAGAAATGTCAATACACCACGGAGTAATGGACATTAAAGATATACTTGATAACAAGATGTTCATCAAACAAGAGTCAATTGATAAAGTAGAACATGACGAAGACAGCCAGAACACTATTACTACTGAACATATAATGAATAGGGAAGCGGTGTGTGGTTCAACAAGTGAAGAATTCGTCCTCAATAACATTAAAACTGAAACTGGTGATGTAGTGAACAAGGATTTAATCAAAACTGAGCATGTACCCGAGCATAAATTGGAGTGCCAAACAACAAATAATAGTTTTTTCTCCAATGACGTCAAGATTAGAATAATCCAGGAAGTTGTTTCCACTGAAGATTTCACCAACATTGATTTAATGCAAGTTGCCAAAGATGGTGTAAAGCATGAGGAAAGTTATGTTGGTAAGTGGATTTTAATATTATTTTTGTGGTTGTTGTTAGTCAAACAGTTGTATCATCAATTAATGTATTAGGGGATAGATTTATAGAATATAGAGAATTTTTTGTCCAAGTCACATTAGTCTGTTTTCAGAGCAGTAAAATTTAAATTTTTTTACATTAAAAACTGAGTATCAGTTATCTCTATAACCATAAATTACAAATAATGAATATAACATTTTTCTTGTTTTTATATTCAATAAAATATTGTTAGACCACATTCCTGCCTGATGGTAAGCAGCGACATAGTCTATGTGGTAACCATGCTAACTTAACAGAAGCTTATTCATTCTTGACTTGAAGACATTGTAATCAAATGGGAACACTGACAGGGACACACTTTAACTCACATTAAGTAACTTGAATTTACCACATACATTCATGTTTCTATGATTTTTGTCATAAAAAATGCTGTAAAGTTTCTGTGAAAGGAGAAGCCATCCATCCTTTATTATTTATAACATCAAGGAAGTAGGGTGCTCTTGAGATGGTTTGTGAATTATTCCATATGTAACTGTTTGACTAGTTTCCATTTTTAATAAAGGTGAAGATTACTCTTCATGCAACAATCTTCCTTCATCAGAGGAGGCACAGAAAGCCGAGTTGAGCGGCACAGGAGTGCAGCAAGTTACCAAGATACCAACTAACTGGACACAAGTGAATGAAGACTCGCAACGGCACCTGGCAGCTGACAGTGAACTGTCTGTTGGTGCCACACTGACCTGTGAGATATGTCAGTGTCAAACTAATATTGAGCATCTGTTGTTGAATCATTTACAACTTGATGCTACATTTAAGGGTTACACCTGCGAGATATGCAACAAAAAATTTAGATATAAAAGACATGGAGTCCTTCATATCACGAAGTTTCATTCGGGTGAGAAAGTATTTTCTTGTGAAATATGTAGTAAAACTTTTAAACATGAAAGTAGTATAATGTTTCATATGAAGTCACATTCCAGAGAAGAGCTTATATGTGATGTATGCAACAAAACATTTAGATATAAGAGCACTCTCATTGGTCATATGAAGTGTCATTCACGTCTAAGATTGTCCTGTAACATATGTAGCAAGACATTTCAAAACAAAAGTCATATTAAGTTTCACATGAAGACTCATTCTGAGAAAACTTTGTACACATGTGACTTGTGTGAGGAATCATTTACAGTTAAGAGATCACTTATTCAACACGTGAGGTCACATTCCACTGACAAACCATCATCCTGTGAAATATGTAATAAAAAATTCAGGAGGGACAGTAATATCATCTTTCACATGAAGTTGCATTCCCGAGGGAAGTCGTACACATGTGATATATGCAACAAAAGTTTTAATCTGAAAAGTTTAATTATTCTTCATATGAGCTCGCATTCAGATGACAAGCCATATCCATGCCGAGTGTGCGGCAAACCATTCAAAAATAAAAGTAATGTTGTCCGTCATATGAAGTTACATTCAGATGATAAACGATTTTCATGTGAAGTGTGCAGCAAGACATTTAGAAGTAGAATCAATGTTATCTATCACATGGTATCCCACTCCAAGGAAAGACAATACACATGCTATGCATGCAACAAAAGATTTACGAATAAACGTTGTCTTCTCCGTCACATTAAGATTCATTCAGATGACACACATCATCCATATTCTTGTGAAATCTGTCTCGGAACATTTAGTGACAAATCTGTTCTTAAAACACATATGATGACACATTCTGGAGAAAAACCATATGCCTGTGAAGTCCACATGATGTCGCATTCTGGTGAAAAACCATTTCCGTGTGTGGTCTGTCACAAGACATTCAGTAAGAACAGATATCTCAGAGCTCACACGTACAGGATACATCCTGACAAAACTATTCCCTCGTGAACTCTGGAGCTTGTATATTTTTACAAAGTATCTTCAAAAACGAGCTCTCACTCGGACTATGAGGACACATTAGTGAGATGATTATCATGTGAATTCAGTCGTAAGATATTTCGTTGAAAAGGATTACGGAAGTTAAAACTTGTTTAGATGTCGCGTTGTTCCACCGACGCGTCAGTGCGGTTCAACAAGCGGCGCGGCGCGACGTATTGAACGAGGAAAAGACAACTACGCTTACCATATTATTGAAATAGAGTTGACACTTTTAACTTTACAATTTGTCGCAAATATTATAATGTATAAATATATTACATAGTCCTAGTATTGTTCTATTAATTCTGTGTTATTACATTGAAATGAAATGAAAAATTGTTTATTTCGTCGTAGGAAACAAAAACTCATTTAACGAAAGTCAAAATTAACAATACAAAGTCCCTACTTGAGTTATAAATATGACATTGTGCATTTCTAAATGTATTATATTTACAATATACGTATGATATATACATGTGACAAATGTGTAATCAATCACTGTGTGTATCGACATTTTTAATATTAATAATTTGTGTTTGTCATTCCATTTGTGCTCGCTATCTAAACAGCTGAACCAACTCGAATGCGATTTTCAATGATTTATTACGTGTATATAGCCAAGTGTTTTATTGATATCAGTCAAGAAGTAAATTTTCATACATCCTCAAATTTTACTGATTGCATCCTTTTCTCTGATCTCCGACTATCCTCCTGAACACCGCATCATGACAACTACGTCACACATGAAAAAGCGCCGTGCAAATGGAAACATCGATGTATCATTCCAGTTTATTAATTTTGTGTCAATAAATGTTTCAATCGATTTGAATAATAAACATTGTTAGTAAGCAAGAATCGCACTCCCACCATACATAACGTGACCATTTATTTTTTCATTCAAAACGGGACCTACATCCTATTATAAACCCTGTAAACACAAACTTTATGACCACATCAAAAACGTTAACATTACTAACTGCACAAAAATGTAGTATATTATTTTTCACTGTAATATATCACATAGTTTATTATTTTTCACTGAAATATATCAGTGACAAATTTGTGTGTACTGCTATCTAGTGAGGTCCTGTGTACATTTTTCAAAATTGTTTAAGTTGCAAGAAGAAGATGGCAGCAAGAGAACATAATTATGACAGATTCAACAAACTGTCACATTTAACGCTGTCAATTTGTCATCTAAGACTGTCATGTTCCGGCCCTTGATAATTACCTTGTTTTTGTTAGTAATGTTGTAAAGTGAGCCGGCGATTAATTTAATTGTATCTCTTAGTAAATACATTTTACAAGTATGCCGAAAACTGATGTTGAAAGAAATGGTGAGTATCAGCGAAGAAAAAATGAAAATAAAATTAAAAACACCCCAAAAAATTCTACGGAACAAGTTCGTGAGTTTCGTGCGCGTCGAAAGATATTATTAGAGAAACGATATAATAGTCCTGACGCGCTTGATTTTGTATCCGATGTGCTAAATAGTAAGTACTTTAGTTGTCTCTACTAATTTTTATTACAAAATAGTACTTTAATATTTTTCAAGTACAAAATAGTACTATTAATAGTATAAACCAGAGGAGTAGGAACTCCTTCTATATATTCACTGCTACCGTATATATGTATATAGCAGACAATTTTTTATATTTATTATTTTGTCCATAATATCAATATTTAATGATACTAAAATTGGAAATAACCTTTATTAGCATAAAAGTAGAATACACAACAAAATATTACAATGAGTACATAGCTATGAAAATATTGTCTCTACTTCTGCCTGTTAAAGCAACAGAGGAGAATAATGTATATATATATATATATATATACCATCCCCATATAATCTTATACTCTCTTATAACTTGAGCTTATAGCTAATATTTTTGATCACAACATGGTGAATAGAGGAGACTCACCTGGACATGTTGGTCGATTTAAAGTTAAACATGATGAAAACAGCCAGGACAGTGTTACTAAGGAACATGTGACAAACAGAGATGCTGTGTGCAGTATTAAGATAGAAAATATTAAGAAAGACACCCAGATGACCAAAACTAAATATATAACTGATGGTGAAAGGAATAAGTATCTCTTGAAGTAAAAAGGAAACAAACTGCAAAATGTATGGGGAACAAGCCCATGTTTGCCCAAACTGATGTCATTCTTACCAACTCATATCTACTCATAACTGCTGGGCAGGGTCTCATCTCAGGGAGTAACAGGCCATAATCAACCATTCTAGTTAAGTGCACATTAGCAGACTTTGCACTCTGAGTACTTCAGTTCAGTATACTCAGAGAACTTGTGAGGGAATTGTGAATACCAATATATTTTACACAGACAACACAGGATTTTATACTAAATATTTCTATGTAATAATAATCTTATACTTATTTTTAGTTTGTTTGTAGAAAACATGGTGGGTCACAACATGGTTGAAAGGCAAGTTTCCCCCTATCATGTTGCTATAGACAAGATTAAAGTTGAACATGATGAGGACAACCAGGGCCTTAAGAACCAGAAAAATGTAGTTACTGAACATATAGCCAACAGTGACACTGTATGGTTCATCAGCTGAAGATTTTGTTGTGGACATCACTAAGACTGAAAATGTTGATTACTCTGAATCTAGAACAACAAGTAAAGGTTTTTTCATTGAGATAAAGTCTGAGGCAGATGACCAAGTGATCAAAACTGAAGATGAACTAAAGGAGTGTGGTGATGCAAGGTTCAAGTTAACCAGAAAATCACTACCGAACCTACCAACATAGACTTAATATATAAACTAGCATTGTCCACAGATGAAGTTAAAGGTGTTAAATTTAAAGACAATTGGTGTGAAGAAGGAAGATGTGATTGTCGGTAAGTAGAAATTAATAGTCTTTTTACTATTGATGCGGGAACATGGTGAGGGTGTCACTCTCTGGAGTAACCTATAAGAGTTTCGCTCTTATTGTTTTGTGTATAAGGGCTTAAGAAGGCCAGTGGCCGTGGCCAGAATGATGAACTGTTACCACATCCATCATGCTCCTTGGCCTTTGGATTTATGTCACCTGTAAGGTGATGAAAAAATAGACAAACCCTCAAATGATGAGTAAGTATACTTTTTACAGGTTTTTCGCATCATTTCTCTTTTTTATAAGTATTGTAATGGTGGTAGATTAATGAAAGGTTTTTTGTGCTTTAAATAATTTGGGGAACCAGCTTCTGTTAAATGAGTTAGGCTTGTGGTGCTCCGGCCTGGGAACAGTAGTCCTTGTGAGGAAAGATTGGTGTCCATATTTGATTTTCGACTTGATTTTATTTTTATTATGTGTGATGCTACGAGAAACTTGAATTATGCTATCTGAGTTTTCTATATTGTTACTATATATATAAGTAGGAACAACTGTCGGAGCTCGGCCGCTCCGCAGGCCGCATTTAATAGTTACTTTTCTATTATTAGGAATGTACTGAGGAATTTGTTTTGAATGCAGGTGAAAAAAACTCCTTGATCAACGGTCTCCCTTCACCACAGACGATAGAGAACGCCGAGTCAAGTGCCACGGCAAGTCTATAAAAGCTGACACCACGAACATCAGCTCCTGCGACATTTATGCGGTCACATTCAGAGGAAAAGCCATAACCGTGCTATGTGTGCAACAGATCTTTAGATATAGGAGCAATCTTATTTGTCATTCGAGGCCTCATGCAGGCGACAAACAATTATCGTGTGAAATATGTAACAAAATGTCTAGTGATAAAATTAGTATTATTGATCATATGAAGTGTCATGCAGGTGAGTAGCCATATACATGCGATGTGTGCAAGAAGATATTTAGATATAAAGGTAATGTTTTCGTCATATACTACGTTCACACTCGGGTGAGGAGCCTCGTTCATATCCGTGTGAACTATGTTACAAAACATTTAGTCTAAAAATTAACCTTCAAAAGCACAAGTTGGTGCAGCGTGAGAGAAGACGACATTCGTGTGTAATCCAACAAAACGTTCAGACATCGACGTAATCACGCCTACCACATGATGACACATTCCGGTGACAAGCCATATTCTTGTAAAGTGTGCCATGCTACATTCAGACAAAAATCGCATCTCACAATTCATATGACGACACATTCTGGTGAAAAAACGTTTTCATGTTCAGTCTGTAAAAAGATGTTTAGTGTAAAAAGACATCTTAAAACTCACATGTGGATACATTCTGAGGCAAAACCGTTCTCATGTGAAGTTTGTGACATACGAATACGTGAATACGTGACGAGGAATAATCTTTTATCTCCCAAAACGCCACATTCTAGTGAACCAATTATGTGTGAAGTTTGTGACAAGATATTTCCGCAGAAGGCCAGCCTCACTCGCCACATGAGGACACATTCAGGGGAGTCCCCATTATCTTGTGTAGTGTGCAACAGAACGTTTCGACTGAAAGGATTTTTTACACGACATATGCGTTTACATGTAGGTTCGAAAAAGCTGTTGCAGAGTTAATTCTGCTACTAACTTTTCGACATAAGGGGAGAAAAACCATATTCTTCTTCCAGGAGAGAAAGGCCATATTCGTGTAAAGTAATTCACCTACATAACACTCGATTGTAGCAACATATCAAGACGCATTATATTTATTATGCAATCATCAACATCATCCATCCATCCTAACCACATGCCACTAATACTACATGACGGATGCTCCCTGTCGGATAAACTGATTGTGATTTAGTTTTAATAGTAATCTAAAGAACGGTGTCAGCCGACTGCCAGCCGCTATCGCCTGTTCTGTAGCCGGCTTGTTTTAACGTAACGGTATAATGTTACTACTGAACGTTCAGCCGACAGTGCCACCGTGCGTGGACCAACCACAGTTGGAGATTTTGTCATGAATGTCATCAAGACTGAATATAATGATGCACTCTATCAGGATATGATCAATATTGAAGATGGCAGCTGTTCATGACTTGGTTGAGTTGATGTTCAGATCACATTATTCATAGATGTAGCTATCAATAACGTCAAAGTAGTAGACGACGCGACGTGCCAGCGCCGCGCTGGTGACGGCGCGAGCTGTGGCGGCGTGAAGCGTGAGAATGAGGCTGTTGGTAAGCAGATGTTAATATTTATAATTTTGATTATTATGGCAGCCGTAATAAGGAAGTGCATATGATGTCGCAGTAGCAAATACGTGATTTCTGGAGAAACAAATGATATATAAAAATGTTAACCGTACGATGCAAATTGATTATTTCTTAGACGTCTCCGCCTGAACTACGAGGGGGCGTTTTTAAGTTGGCGGAATGAGGGACAAGGAGGGAAAATAAATGGTCAAAATTATTTTTCTTTTTCTACATATTCTCCTGCAAGACGAATACATTTTTCAGATCTTTGTATTAACTTATTT
>DWJZ01005713.1:0-13770 GCA_018249125.1 Asbolis capucinus | reverse complement strand
GCACAAGCTAACGCTTAGTTTTGGGTCAGATGGCCGTGTCTGAGTTGTCCAAAGATATTTATTTATAGGTATGCTGTGGAATGTTATGCGGCATATACTATTGTTTATTCGTGTTAGCAGGGTTTTGTTTTTTTTTAAGTTGTGTATGTTAAATTTCAGAGTGTATGGTAACATGATTTAGTTATATTTTTATTATTATTTGTTCTCTTCAAATTTGGTATGATTCCGGAAATCTTAAAAACAAAAACAGAGTATATATAATGAGGTTTAAATAAAAATACCAGAAATAGGTAGCGAGGCGATAGCGAAGCGCTAAATTATGTATGCCCTGATACGTCTCTATTTTATTTGTTTAATCATCTTTATGCTGAATATGATAACTGAAATTTTTAAAGATTTAGATTCTCTACGTAATTGTGAAACTGGATAAACAGGTGAATATTTAATGAAATCAAAAAATCGATGATAAGTTAAGCTGGACTTCGTTTAACGTACGCGTGCAACACCGAAACGCCTATTACCGGTCACATGACCTAGTCACTGAACTAATCAAAATCCTATCCTACCGTTCGAATGGTACGAATGGACACAGTTTCTGGCTAACTGTAATCCACACTGGTGTCATTAAAAATTGGAGCCTGTGCTAACGGCCTAGCTTTTGATTTGAATTGCGAGGCCGTACTCCAATGATATCACGATTGAATTATTCGAATGTGTGAGGGAATGTTTGTGGTATGTACGTTTGTTCGTGGCACAGGTGGCGCCGATAGCTTTAAGTGACACAACAGATTTCTACACCAGCGTACTAGAACCTAAACAGTGTTATTATTGTAAATGTAAAAGAGTAACCATTTCTTCTTACTGCTTTTAGTCATTCTCCTTCTCGCTTTTCTCCTGTACGCTGAGCTGGAGCGGTATGGTAATAAATCTGGAGTCCATTGGTTGGTGACCCCGGTTACTTCACCCACGTTATACTTTCCTTTTACATACGTCTTTACCGATTCCAGAAGCAGATCATCCATTACTTCTGGACCGGCAATATTTGATGTTGTTATTTATCTCGGCTCACTCTTATTACTACTTTATCAAAATTATCTCTAATTTTATAACATTTTTTTGTTCCAGGTCGCCACCTGCAGCATAATAGGGAGCCATACGCCGCGGCGGAAAGACGGGTGCGACACGCACTCGTGGTATGTGTCACTTTTAAAATTATTACGGCGACCCTATTCCCGAAAAAATGGCAGGCCGTTAGCGGTAAAAGCCGTGCTTTGAAATTTACATTCGGAACTCGTCTAGAATTTGAATTTGAAACCGTCTTATATATTGGTCAATATTTACCTTCAGAAAGCACTCTCGGAGGCAACCATTAAGACAAATAAATATTGTTTTGGATCAATTTCTTTTGTACATTTGTATTAAAAGAAAGTTGTACAGTAACACTTAAATAAACTTTAGGGAAAAGACGTATTGACCAGTCAGATCTGAGTTAGTCCTACTTAATAATAGTATCAGGAGCAGGAGTCAAGCTCGTCTTAAGTATAAAACGTAATAAGTTGAAATGGTTTAATGAACAAGTGTTGCCAAGTTCAGAAACCTCCCTTTAGAGTTCTTAAATAAACGTTACTTGGATTTTTACGTTAACAGAACTTAGAAAATAGAAAAATGGTAACCGATACAGTACTGATAGTTGTAAATAAGACCGGTATTTTTTTTTCATTGCTTGATAGAAGTAAGGCGTGTTCCTTAAGTAGTAACAGCTTTCTACAACCAAGACACTGGTCAAGCAACTTGGCGAATATAGGGTTAACCTCGATCAAGATTTGCTCGGCATATAAAAATACCTCATAAATGGAATACTGGAAGGTATCACCTGTTTTCTAATACTCTTTAAGTAGTAATATTTGAAAATGCATTTCCAAAAATTAAACCTAAATGATGAAATTACTTTGAAAGCCTTGAAATAACTGGAAACAGTGCTATCTGTTTTTCTTAATGTGAATTATTTGGTTCTTTATTAAGTTCGAGCAAAATCTGGTTTGGCTTTAATATTTTCCAGTACATAGCCAAGCATAACTTGGTTTATATGTACAGTTGTTGAGCTTATTTAACTGTAAGATATTACAGTGAAGGTATTATCTGAAACTACGCAGTAATGAGATCCCTTGCAAACGGCTTTCTAGTGACCGCTTATCTGAATAAATGTATTTTCAAACGAGATTCCATAAGGGTATTCAGGATGATATAGGGCCGATCCGTATAATAAATATAGATAAAATTTTGTACAGGCAAACGGGTTATAGTGAAAACGAATTTATTTGTTACATGACAGTTTTTGAGTCATTGCTGAGAAATGATGTCTGAGGAAGCCCAAAGCACAATCCACTGCTACTACAGTCCAGTATGGCCAATGAGCACGGGTCTTTCTCTTTGCTGAGGAGGCCTAGAATATTCTTCACCGTGCCTTATTGCAGTAAAGCGGTTAGTGGCAAATCCGAATGTCGGAAGTTTTTACGCCGCCCAAAGGCCTCTTGCATGGCGTAACGACTGCTATTGGAAGTTAACAGGAACTGACGGCGATACGCGCCCTTCGAAGCACAGAGCTGCTCATAATTATTTTGCTTCCAACCATCAATCTTTCTTCTACGTCGCGCCCGCTGTTGCTTAACTTGGTTGAAGACTTAGAATCGAAATAAGCCGTCGGGTTGTGAACACAATATTTACGATTTAATTTTTTGTGTTGTAAATACTTGGTACGGCTTCTCGCCAAACTTCATGATTCTATCCCAACAGATTTCACTGATCTTCGATTCCGTTGACTTAGAAATTAAACATTTTCGCAATATCAAGACCTTGCATCCCAAGTTTTTGTCATTACTTTCCATTTGATACCTCCGCGCGTTCCTTAGGGTTAGCTTTGTCACACCGGAAACGTTGCGTATAGTTATAGGATTAATTTTAATTTTCTCTTGAGGTACAGGATTCTGAAACTAATAACTACTGAAGAAGGCATCAAAATCGAAATTATATGAATAAAACAGCTCGTCAAGAAATGGTTTCAAGAATAAAATTGAGACCTTCCGTTTACTGATATTGGCTTAAAACAAAACAGAACAGTAAATGTTTGGTAACGTTTCTCAAATCGTCGTTTAATTTAAGCGGGCCCGCATCTATTTCGCCAATTTTGTTACTTCCGCGACTTGACCGTCCAACAAACCAACTAACTTTCAGCTCAACTGATTTACTATTGTCGCCACTGAAATCTGTTTTAACTTGTTCGTTTGAAATAACCGATAGTTTATTTTGAAACCTGTTTGCAATGAAGTTATGGAAATTTGGTCCGTGGTATTTTTCAATAACTATAAAGCCTTATAAGACAAGGATCCTAGTATAATATTCATAAAGAATTTAAAACTTTGAATATTGATGAATATAAATATTGGTATATCAAGGATATTCAAATTGTGAATATTATATATTAATACATTATATAATAAATATATAATGAACAAAATACCCGGGTCAGTGTTTCCGTTAGATTACAAAGTAAATGCCTTCAAATCAAGAGTGAATAGGCTTTTGCTACATCAGCGCGCTTTACTACCTCAGACTACATGGCTGCTTACTGTCAAGCTGGATTGTGATCAAGCAATTAATTATTGAATATAAAAAAAACTTTGATTAAGATTTACTAAGTTTGACTGTTGCTCAAATCATTTCGAAATAAAAAGGTTTGGTTTCATCCGACTTTCATTCCAAATTATTATTTAAAAAGTGAGTTGTATTTCAAAGTATTCCCCTTATCGATTGCTTTGTGGGGTCAAATATGGCACCAACATGATTCAATAAAGGTATTTTCCCTACCATTGTGTATCATAAATATGAATTAATAATAATCCTTGATATGTATAACTGATCTTGACAATCGTAACCTAAATTTTTGACTGCAAGAATCTATGATCTGTCAGCGGTGGGCAACGATGCCAAGTTTGATGTTCTGAAGCTGCTCCGGATCTGGTGCCAGACAGAATGAGAGAGCGGGACATGCTTGTGAGTTATTATATTATTAAGTCTTTACATTGCTCTTTTGTAGGGAGACAATGGTGGACTGTTTCTGTCGGTGCCAAAAGCTGCTGAACTTTCCATATATGCAACGTCATATCCATTTTGGAGTTATTTTAGTAATTGCGACACATGCTTCGAATATTTCTATGTGTTAAGGATTATCTCCGTTGAATGCATTCCTGTTTAATGCCGAAACTATAAAATTATTGTTTGCGTTGTCACTGGTCCAATGAGCTATATAGCTAGCCGTGCAGTAACAATATGTTATAACAGGTAATAGTACACTGCCGCGGCTGTTTTCTGTTGAGTATTTCTTCAATCCAGTCAGTGTCGTTAATTATTTATGATTTGAAGTACACTGGAGCAGGAAATGACGTTAACCCATACAACCTTTGCCCCTACTTTGTCCTTTAGGGGTAGAATTTCGAAAAATCCTTTCTAATCGGATGCTTATTCGTAGGTCATACGAAGTTAGTGCGCTTCAACCTCAAAGACTGTCGCCACTTATCAAGTGGTTTCGTTGTCAAGCGCTAACTTATTTAATATACATATAAAAAAATCCCTCAAAATTTAGACAATAGGTCTCTATGATCATTGGTTTAGACTGTACGAAATGTAAGAATCAATCTTTAGTTATTCAGTACAAATAATTTTATTTGTATAGATTACGGAATTACAGTAAAGGTGCAAAAACAGAAATAACAAATACTTACTCATTCGCTCTTATCATGCAATTGTGACTTATATTTTGTCATATGGAGAGGCAATACACAAATTGTTCAACGTGTCAAAACGAATATTCGAATTACTGTATTCAATTTAGCACAAAATATGCATGGTACGGCTTCTGTAGGTAACTACTATTTCGTAACTGCTACGCTCCTATAACCTGTCATTCTAGGCCCATTAAATTGGTAACCAATAAAAAGGAATAATCGGTGCTCAATTTGATGAACTGCGTTTTATAAATCTTAAATTCATGCAAATTGATTTGATTTGAACCAATATTTTGTATCATTGCATTCGAGTTCAATATTGTTCGTAATTTTACTTAACCGAACACTTTTTGGTTAGTCATTGTTAGCTTGGACAACGTCTGGTTAATTATGATTAATAAGTTGCGGTAAGGTAAATTAGCTTCTGCTAAGATTTTTTTACACCTCTAGTCCTAAATTCACCATTTGTAGTTATGAGTCCAAACAAGCTTCGTTAAAAATATTTAAAGACACGAGTTTTAATTGCAGAGCCATGCTACGAAGAAACATAAAATTTTATAACATCGTTAACCGTTAAAGAGTTCCCTTGTCTGGAGCCAATCCTGAGCATAGCAGCAGATCATACTCATCATAACAATGCATTATCATCGGAACTGAAGCAATATGCAAAATTTCAGCTTCATAATGTAAGAGGAAGTGGGTCTAATTAAGCTTACAAGATTTGACACCAAACAAATAAATCTACAAATATACTAACAATCTAATATACATACATTTATATGTATATGTATTCAACATTTCTATAAGTTAAACCACACCGTACATCGCCCCTTATCACCCGTCACATGACATGTAAGCTCTCCGTCATGTATTTAACAGTACGTTTCACTTGGCCGTTTGATGTTGAGATAATAGGTATTATGGTCATTTCTTTGATCTATTACTTGTTAGTAATATTGTGTTATCGATTTTGAACTTTAATTTATAACGTTACTTTGTTTTTAACCTTGAATTTGTTTTCACGACTTTACTTGTTATTTTTTCTTTCATTTACACATAAGATCCTATATCACAAAGATGGCTAAGCAGTTATTAATATTGAATCTCATTGCGTGTTGAATTATCGACCAAATATCAATTGAATTGAAATACTTTCAGCCATTTTAATAAATCAAGTCACAGTAAGAAACGAGATCGGAATACGAGATCGAAATAGGAAATTTAAAATATTCCAGTACCTTTTCCCTCAGTATGCTCTAGGATTACGGATATAAATGATCCAAATTCCAATGCTTCTTGAATTTCTTAGTTGACCGCCTAGGAAGTATGGATTTTGAAATCGTGATAATTCAGGTCAGTTTAAAGTTTGATTATGTTAATTATTTTTGTTACCGTATTTATAAAGTACGTTAACTTTTTGTTAAAAATTTCAAGTGATACTTTTTTAAGCAATTTTAAATTCTCGCCATTCCAATTGAATTATTTTTTGTAAGGGTCTTCCTCATCTGGTAAAATGTAAACATAATTTGAATTCAGTTTTTTTTTTTATTTTTTCAATTTTTTTTCAATTTAATCCATTATATTAAAATATTTATATTTTTAGTTTAGGTTTCTTAATCATAATACCAATTGGTCACCATCTTCTCTTCAATATTTTTTGCGAACAAGGCCTCTGTACCTGTTTTGTCTTTAGTGGTATGGATGTTCTTATGAGATGCATAAGAATTCATAAAAATAGAAAAATCCATTCTGCAAAATGAAACCTTAAGTACATCAATAAAAGGTTGCTGTCGTTTTGTTTTTTCTTTCGTTCGTTTTTATCTTTTCTCTTTCTCACCTCTTATTAATCCCAAACAAACTCAGTAATAATTATTCTTTGCCTCAAAAAGTAACATATATAACTTTAATTCAGTATGTTCTAATAGGGTACTTACTACGACTAATATAGTACTTGACTAGTATAGTAGTTGAGACTTTTCTAAATTGTCTTCTGCTTTTTATTTACAGTAACCTATTTATTCCTCAATTAAATTACCATAACATAACCTCAATTCACCAATGCCAATTGAACGTAATGCAAGCCATTTGACTAAATCAAACGTTTTGGCGAATGTAATTATCGAATAAGCCCAACTAATGAGAATCAATTTATTAAACTGAACAGAAACAAATAGTATTACATTGTACAATTACCTACAAAATAGCATTGTAGTGGCAGTTAAAGATGTTACAATAGGATATCCTGGTTCATGTAATGCTTTAAGTACAACAGGATAAAAGAACGTAGAATGTTCTATGTTTTGACCGGCCTCTTGATCTAGTGGATCTGATTGGAGGTTGTGGGTTCGATCCCGACCCAGAACAAACTTTTCAGTTATGAGCAGGAATGTTTGTTCTGTTCCTGAGTGTCATAGAAATATCTATATAAGTATGTATTTAACAATATATGGGTATGTATGTTTATCAGTTCACCAGTCCACTTGGCCAGCGTGGTGGACTATGGCCTATACCCCTTACAATGTGAGAGGAGACCCGAGCCCAGTAATAAATAATAAATATCTATGCACAACTCACACACGGCCATCTAAGCCCAAACTAAGCGTTAGCTTGTACTATGGTGATCAAGCAACAGATAAATATACATACATATATAGTTTTAAATACATACTTATATAGACAGTGAGACAGTTGTGGGTTGCAATGATGATAGACAAAGGTAAAAGAACGTATGTATATTCTATGGCGAGAATAATGAGTTTGCTGTTGGTCAGCCCAACTTTTTTTACGTACAACAAAGCTCGGCGTCAGTACACTTGTTTTTGTTTTATTATTGCATTTGTGTGAGAAACCAAGGGCTGCTTTGCAGTGTTTACACTGGCTTTATATAGAATGAGATTCCTTTTGATATGCAAATAGGAGATCCTTTCCGTCATTGCTTCATGGAATTATAATGACATAGACTTATTAAGTAATTTAGATTTTAACGTGCATTATTTTTAAAGAAAAAAGAAATTTAATTACGATGTGGGGTAGTCAGAAAAGTTTTTTAGACGAGATCGAGTCACAAACCCCCTTGTATCACACCACTGTACTGAGTTGCAATATACATTTGTAAAAGCTACGTGTACTGACAAAGTTCATTATTCATAATCGTGACGAGGTTACTTGTCAAAGAAGAACTGATATCACTCCCGTTAATCAAACAAGTAAACAATGAGATTGCCACAGACAATGACACCTTGGTAGATGTCTCCGAGCAAGTGACGTTTCACGGCCTATGTTCTCATTTGTTTTTGTGACTACAAGTGTGATTCGACCATGTAGCTGTAGCGCTAACTCAGAATCAATTTATGTCGATAATTGGCAGGACTATTAAATTTATCTGTACTATTACGACGATCATCACGTCAAAAATAATGACGGTCCAGTTTAACTTACTGATGATATTGCAACTATTGATATGGAATTCAAAACCTAGTCATCATTGATAGAACCTTGGGACCTGGCCTGAAAGCCAATGCTTCATCCTTATCTCACGACGAACATCTAAATCTGCAACACTATTTTTGCAAAAGTAGAGTGAATGTTGAATTCTTTTAAAAAATTAATTAAATTAATTGAGAAACTAAAATTCAATAACATCCCTATTGTGGCCTGTAACATACACTTCTTCATATACACCTACATCCTTTCTACTTTGTAACATACGCTCCTTAGTTCTACAGATAAAATCGATACATCATTGAAATTTTAAACCTGTACACACGGAATTTGGTTATGTCCTCATATCGCACGTCCGTCTCAATCAATTAAAATATGCTCGTAAAATCGATCAATCCTATGCTGGTCGGTATAAGGTATAAGTGTTATCGTATGTCCACACACTTCACCACGTAATGATTCAACACTTTTGCACGACTTTCATATTTCACGAATGCCAACGAAGTGCGAAATGGATTTCTAGATTAAATTAATGGCTGATGTTTTTGGAGCATTTCTAAAATTTGTTTCGAACTTTGATCAAATATCAATTGTACCTATTAAATAGATCTTTGTATCCTTACTAATATTATAAATTAGAGATGTGCCGACACTGAAGAGACAGGTGTACCACGCAGACGTAGTAGCGGTAAAAATTAGAAAATACACTGTTAGATGCTACTATCTACAATTGTCTGTCGTAAACTTATTCGTCATATTTAATGAGCAGATAAAAATTATCTGTGAGTTTTCTTCCTCATCTTTTAAATGGAAATTTTTCTAGAGTATTATTACATTAAGTATTAGCTGTACCAGGCGCGCGTACATACAATTTTGATACTAAAATCTTTTCCAGAGAATTCTAAACAAAGTTGCTAAAGACATCAGTGCTCAATCTCCTATCATCACAGGATCTATAAAGGGGAAACAAACATACATTGATTTTTTATATATGTACTTATTTCAAGATGTATTACGTGGTACAGATAAATAATAAAGCTGCGTTGCATGATTTTTATACATTATCCTATAAATTTTCCTTTGACTTAAGTGAAAAATTTGATGCCCAATGCTAATACATAATACCTTAGGTTATCACAGTTACAGCTCGCAAAGTATTTGGAAGGGGGAGCTTTGAGCACCGAGGTATTCAGCTTTCGTAACGATTGTCGCATTTATCCTGACTGCTTACAATACTGCAATTATCCTATGTCGACCATAACTCAAGGAAGTAAAGTTATAACTTCCTACTCTCCGAGAATTGATGTAATGTTGCCACTAGCTTCCTCCCTAACTTCTCCCGGCACCTTAAGTTACTTAACTCGGTCTATTACTTCCAATACAAAGTTTCTTCCAGTCTAATCTTAAATTTCTAGATCTTAAAAATCTATTTGAAATTCTCTCTCTGTCCAATCGAGATCAATACATAATTTGGTCGTTATGTCGAAAATTGATCTCGTGAAATTTAACGTCGTCTGTTACTGCATTTTCATGTTAAGTGAAAGCTATTTCCGTCATTTCACAGAATCATCTCTGCTCCCATTCCGCTGGAAACTGGCTGGATAGTTCCGCTGGTGCATTGGTGTTGATTGAAGTGTCATTTGAAACAGTGTTTATATTTAGAGAGAATTAATTTTATTTAGAATTATTTCGCCCGCAACTTTTCTTACGTGGAATAGTTTTCGTCTTATTTTAACCTTACACATCTCGAAAATTTAAAGAAACATTGTAAAATAAGTTTGTCTCTCTACCAAAGTTTATCAGAGTCGCTTCAGCGGTTTAGGTGTGAAAGCGTAACAGACAGTTACTTTTGCGTAAGTAAGAATTACACAGTATAGTCAGGTGAGATAAAATTTAATATTCTTTGCTTGCGACATATTTCTCCCTACAATATCTATTTATATTCAGTAAACAAACTGATTATTTGAAATTCTATCTTTTTACTCAAAGCATTTTGCAACCGTTTTGCAACTACCCTCACGCTCAAACGGCATGTTTTCCTCCATTGGAATGATCGATACGTTCTTGGCATTGTGATCCCTCCAATGTGTGCCACTGTTTTGAATATTAAACGTGTCTTGTAGCTTGGATGATGTATTCAGATCACAAACTATGACCGCGGGTGTTACGCAAGACGAGGGTAGAATCAAGTTTCATCGATCGGCCCGAAAGCAGTCCGCAACTTGAATGTTTGATTTATACAGTTTTTCCCTTCGTTTGTGTAACTTTTTGCTATTTTTTTTCTTCTTTCCCTTGTTTCGAAATTTTTTAATGTTTCGATTTGTTTTTGTTTCATTGCAATGCTTGAATCTCAAGCGATGTATTTAAGAGATTTTTTGTCAAAATAACTTTTTTCTACTATTAATGTAACGCTACCTATTCTGTCACTTGTTTTCAAATATATTTTCTCTGTATCTGTTCATGAAGAATTAACCTTTTGGTAATGACGTGGTGAGATTCAGGAAAACGCGACCCTTCAAATCTTCATCTATTCATCTCCATCTCCAGGACAGGACACATATTGATTAAACTAAACCCCTGATGAATAGCATTAAAATATTGTCATAAGTTTTAAATCATGAAACTGCGACACTTCCTATGTATATTTTATAATCTCATTATAAACTTTCTTTTCTTATATTATGTTCGAGCATAATAGAGACTTGGGTGTTAACAAAGGACAGAAAGTTGGTGATACTGTAGACTGTGTGCTGATATGTTGCAACTTTTGTTCCGTTACGTTGGATGATGTCGTATTCAAGAACAGTATTTAACTTGTGTGTGAAGCTAACAGTTTACTAAAATTCTTTATGTATGTGTAAATTTTGACATTTAAAGTTGTGTTATTGACAATTGAAATGAAACTAAGAATTTATAATTACACTGTTTATTACTTAGACTATACAGGAATACAACATTGAAGAAATTGTTAACATGAATAAGATTTTTATGTGTTAAAAATGGTGTATGATTTGATCGACCCTAAGCTCACGAGCTCTGTGTTTTTTAACGGACTTTAAAAACGTATTGTGTATCTGTAATTTGTGTTTTTTTATTTTATATATGCTACCACAGATTCTTTTACAATGTGGAACGATTTTGTTAATTCTTTTTTTGATGGATAGGTGCTTATCGTGTGGTCCCATTTTATTTTGAGCGACATTTGACGAGCAGATTTGGAGTAATTCTTTCTTATAATATTTCTGTGTCTGTTCTTTACCTCGTAACTGGGTGTACCTATTTTGACGATCCTTCCTTATATTCGAAGGGTATTTTTGCTTTTTCTGTAGTAGCAACATCGGATGAGTTTTTGAGTTATTCGTTTTTTTTTATTTTCTTAATGTTCTGTATTAAAGTATCGGGTTTACCCATTTTGATGATTCTTATTTTATTCATAAGCTAATACTTGTCGCATAATTCCATGTAACTTTGAGCGACATCTGACGGGTAGTTTTTGAGTTATCTTTAATAGTGTGTATTTAATTGACAGCGTCTACATCTTTCATTGTATTATTTGTCGGAGTCATTTGAAGTAGATTTTTTTAAAATTATAATGTTCTTGAGCGTGTACTGGAACTGTATCCAGGCTTGTGACATTCGTGTTGGTACATTAAATGTTACGGTACGTTACGTCGTTATCAAATGAGGCATAAGGTTCGCTACCGTAAAGTGCGTCTTTAGATATTCTGTTCAGCTACAGAAGTAATCATTAATAATGAGTTTCATTGTATGATGTGTATGTTGGAAACTAGGTGATTCTCTTTTCCGATTTCCGACAGTGACATGTTTTTTTGATAGCCAGATTTTAAATATTTTTTCTTTGGGTGTCTCATTGTGATGTTGATTGGTGTTTGCATAATCGGTTCATATGTGGCCTGTTAATTCGACTGGTCCGTTGATCGAGTAGTTAGCGAATCTGCTAGGGACCCTGACGACTTCTGGAGTCTTGGGTTCGATTCCCACCCAGAACTAACTTTTCTTTGATGAGCAGGAATATCTTTATAAATATGTATTTATAAATACATATATATGAATGTTTATCTGTCACCATATTACAAGCTAAAATGCTTAGTTAGGGGTCAGATGGCTAACTAAGCATTTTAGCTTGTAATAGCAGGCGGCAGCAAGGTAAATCAAAGACTGAAAATTTGAATTTTGAATTTACAGTAAAGCCTAAAAATAATACAAAAGTGTAAACACGCGGTTAGCTAAATAAACCTAAATTATAATGAATTCCACATACGTCGTGGTTATGCTCGTTCGTTAGGTTTGATTTGTTGACAAAATATGTCGAAGTGTCGTGTTCGTTTTTTTATGTAAATATACAACAAACTAACCGTCAGCCCAGTTGATGGTCGGTGACTGTCGTCGTCGCCTTGGACAGTCGTAGTATCAATAATATTACCATCTGACCGAGTGGGATACCGTTATCACTTGTTTATTTTGTTAATGGTTTCATTTACATAAGAGCACTCGAGCTCGTAATCAAATTTAATTCCCTAACTTCGTTACTGTCATTTTATTAACATTAACCGAATGTTCTGATCTTTCATTACTCGCGATTAATGTGAATCTGGTTCACGTTTTGGGTTTATTCTTCGTTTTGGTTTCTGTCTTTGTTGGTATTTCATATATATGTATACATATTATAAGAAATTGTTTGTGACTTTGTTTGGGATATAGAGCACTGAAGTATTTAGCAACTTTATTTAGGATTCCCTAGAAAAGGTTTTGGTTCCAAAATGATATCAATCGGACACATACGAGTACTTGAAGAGTTGATGCGTAGTTACCCGCGCCGGGTACAGCTTGTAATTTTTAAAAGTAAATAGAATCTTTAAAATGTATATTTTTGTTTCTTTTTTATCTGTTTTTCTGCATCATGAAGTGTGAGCTGATAAAACGTCTACTACTTTCCAGTCCTTAATTTATACTATGAATTACTGCCAATATCATTTTATCATCCCGTTAGCCTATAACGGGTGATCCGGCCAGTAGACTTTCTTGCCGATACACTGATTTTAACTCTAATTGGTATCGAAGACCGTAAATAGAAAGTCGCGTCAAGAAGTTTCCACCGGGTCGCGCGTGCCTCGAATGCTAATAACAGTTTTATTTGATTGGTTCCGAGCCCTTGGTAAATGTGCCTTACTAACTGGATACTTAAAATGACGATATAGCTCACTATGATTTATATATTCGTTTCTTTCGAATAGTTCAACCAAAACGTGGTGGCAGAGTCAAAATAAAGTACCTAGATTGGTTGACTTGAAATTACGTCATATTATAAATCAAAAGTATTGGTCGGTGTATCGCGCGCGTTGGCTGATATAAAGTTTATTGGATTGTTTTATAGATCAAATTCTATATAATTGAATCCGAGTCCTTGGTGTCTTATAACTTTTAGTTGGTCTTGCATATTGCTTGAGGTGAGATACGAGGGTCAAACTGAAAGTTCTTAGAAAATCAAAAACTAAGTAAACTAACAAGTTATTGATTTTATTATAAC
>DWJZ01005712.1:0-13770 GCA_018249125.1 Asbolis capucinus | reverse complement strand
TTATTGTTTAAACAGCACAGCTGTATGGTAACTTTATTGGGGGTGCCTAATACTTTTGGCCAAGGCTGTACATATATGACTAAATGATTACGGTTTTTTTTCCTCTCTTTCTTTCTTTCTCTAATTTTTGTCTTTCTTTCTTTTAATTTTTTTTCTTTATTTACTATAACAATATCGTCTTTGAACAATCACAACATTCAGAGCTAGCTGTGCTCTGACGTACCTAAAACCAAAGACACCTCAAGTTTAAACCCATAGGTTTCAATTAAGTAACTTCGAAACATTTCGCTTTCATTCTGCATCACATTATTATTATTACAACTAAACATATATATAACCAGTGTAACATGAACTTTCAACTTTCTAACATCTCAAAGACAACGTAAGACGAGAGAGTATCAAACTAACTAGCCAAACAATAATCATAGCTACATTTCGCTGCCAAACAGGTGTGCATATCAATTTGCACGTCTATGATGAACGATTCTTGATAAACAAGTAGATACTTAGAAGATTTCCATAGTTGTAATGTTGTAAATCACTGACAAACATATGTACATAGGTTAGTACATACATACGGCCTATGGTTGGAAGAAAACCTATAAAGTGAGGGATCTCAGTTTCGATTCTCGAGTTAGACGTTTCTGTGACAGATAAATATTTGTTCTTAGGCGAGAGGACTAGGCGTTAAGCGACAGCGGGTGTTAGAGGAAGATGAGCAAAAAATATTGAAGGCTTCCTTAAAGGGAATTTAAACGCGGTATCAATTGTTAGTGAGTTGGCAGTCGATAAGTCACGTCAGAGGCCTTCGGGTGGCTCAAAACCGTTCAAAAGTTAGACTTAAGCCCTCCACGAATCCACACAGACGCAGGGTGGTGGAGTATGCTGAAAACCACATACGCACTGAATACCGGTTCATCAATAGGCTGAAGTCAGTTAAGTTTTTGAATATAGGCTAAACCAATTATCGCAATAGGTCACAGAGAAAGTGCTAAACCAACAGTTTAAGATAAAGCACGGTTCCCAGCCAATGCAATATAACTTCTAAAACGAATTGCATAAACGTGAAACGTCTTATCAGACACGAAGTTACCGCTAACACCCGTTATCCGGTAAATAACAAGTCGGTTACAAGAAACCGTGGACAAAAGCTATTGTTTATGAAAGCAATCACCCCAATAACGATTTCCACAAACGTGTTCCTCGACCGGCGGAAAACGCGCAATTCGATGCGCGTGCGCCGCTCGCTATTTGTATAACCCGACCGCGCGGGAAAACGCGGCCAAAAGGCGCGCGTACGACGCACTGACAGATGATTCAACATGGCCGGTTAACCTGTAATTTATGACGTATGTCAAATCGCCCGCTCAGCCGATCTAATCGTGCCCAATCGTGACAAATTATTGCTTTTCCTACGAAACCTTAAGCTAAATCTGTATTACGAATTTCACTGTAGGCAGTTTATGGTTATTCTTTGCATACAGTGTTGCCGGTCCGATAATTCTCGAAGGCGATATTTATTGGTACTCGATGTCGCTTAGAAAGGCAACTCTTTTGTATAGAGAGCAACAAATCATGAACTCACACGCCTCTGGGTGTTGATAAAGGGCAGTAAATAACGAACGATTAGCTCCCTAATCTCTCTTAACTTGCACTGTGCCAATTTGATTTGCGGTCAGTTTACGATCAGATTAGGTTCAGGACTCAGAATAAGGTGAATATCTAATACTTTTTAGTATTTTCAAAATGTGTGGCGAATATAAAAATGTCGTTATATTAGGGTAAATCCTAAAGGCATTTGTAAATGTATGGTAATAAAATAAAAATAAAACAAAAACAATTTTAATGTACCAAAATCTTAATTTAACGAAAAGCTGGCGGCTCATGGTAAGTGGTCATTATCTCATGGATATGAATAACATTGGCGATTTGTTGGAGAAACGTTTTACAGTAGACGAAGACAATGTACATAGAGTTAGGAGGAGATAGAGCCCTGAAACAGACTACCACACTTAGGGTCACATTATACGAAATATCTCTAGAAAAACGATTATAAAAGTGAAGCAACTTTTGAAAATTTATTACACCTAAAACTCAAAACTTGTTGAAATATAAAAATAACAATTATATTTTCTCTTCCCCTCATGTTGTTTCACTCTATTCTATTTCATCACCACCTTCATCATCACGCGAAGTAAGTCCAGTTACCAATCAACGGTATACAAACACAAAAGAAAATCAACACACCTATACATCGATATCTAAATCGTTATCGTCGCGATATCGTTCCAATCGACAGACGCCTACAATCGAGAGCCGTATCAAGGCCCTGGTTTAACCCTGCGGCTGGCCAATCCGAGCAGCCGTCGTTCCAACAGCGCGCCGTATTGGCTTGGATCTTTTGATTGCACCGCCCATACGATACACGGTTCAATCAATCTAAGCTTTGGTATCGCTCCAACAACAGTTAGGAACGTGCGTTTAATTGCAATTATTGCAATGGCGGAGTTTGTTAAATGATGATTGAATCGAATCTCCCGCGTTGGTGCGATGTTACTTCTAATAATGATGAATTAATTAAACTAATGATATAGAGAGGAAAGTCTTGTTTGTTTTTAATGGATAAAGTTTGAGGGAAAACTAGAGTAACAGTAAAAAAATACTGAACCGGTTTTGGATATTCTGTAATGTACAATAGCGACATACATATATTCATATATGTATGTGTCATATATATAGGGTATAGGTACATACATTAACCCAGAAAATAAAAAGGATTTTCTCTATACGCGAATTTGCGAAAATCAATCGAGATCGAATGAAGCTTTATTTCTAAAATGATGCAAATGCAGATCCTTATTTAAAATATATTCAATTTCTGAACAGATATGTGAGTTCTATAATGAGAAATATTTATTATTTGAATTTAGTCAATATTATACTATAATAAAATATAATCGTTATAATAATTACTAATACAGTATTTTAGTACTAAACACCTGCCTCAAATTTACTAAATCTTAAAGGGTTGACTCAGAGCCTAAATTTGTCATAAAACCAAAACCCTTTCACACTTAGTCTTGAAGCGTATAAAACCACGGGGAAGGGGAGGAATGAAGGTATGTACATCGTTAAGCAACTGTAGTCAATAATAACATGAACAGACATGCCAATCTACCAGAACAGCTGACAAAAGAATTTAAAAGAAGATGGCTTAACGAAGAAGTAACACAGAACTATGAGTCATCCACTAAAAGTAAATGCAATTAACACTAACCTATTATATTACGCAAAATCCGTAACATAATACCTAACTATATGGTTATATATATCTAACACTATACAAATAGCAGTGGAAAATGCATAGAAACCGATGCGGTTGTAAAACAGGTTTATGACTTGAGATATAAATTAATTTCATTGCGACAAACCGACATCAAATTTCCCCAAAATAGATTATCATTGGCAAATACAGTGATACTTAAATTTAAGGGAAATATTAGGAACCTGGGTGGTTTAGTAACATGTGCTGACATAAAAAATATAAAAGATCCGGGAAATCACATTCGAAAAAAAGGATCTTATTTTCTGAATAACAGGTAGCCTATGAGAAGCACCATACTAAAAGAACACTTCACATTCCTGAAGTTTCAATCGATATCTCAATCTCCTCGGATTATGAATGTATTTAGAAGATGTGGACCAGGTTTTAGGAGAATAATAATATATAAATAATTAGTGGTTAATATGCACTAATACTACTAATTATTAACGAAGAATGTAAATATCATACTGGCTAGGACTCCCTTGTAACTACACAGGTCTTCAAGACAGAAAAAAATCCCCTTAAACTAATATGTCGGGAAGAGCTTTGAACAGCACAATTTGATAAAATAAATGTAAGAGAGGCTTAAAATGAATTAAACGCACAATAGTGGTTTGGTTTTATTTCTTATTCGTGTATAATAAACTCGTAAATGACAGCTAGCCCCCGTTTAGAGAGTCGTTATAAGTTTACGGGCGCACCAATTTATTGCGCCGCGGGGTGGTTTTAATTTAGAAATACGATCACTGTAGTGTTAATTTCCACACTTCGTCCAAGTCTTTCCACCATAAGTAAGAGTTAAATAAGTATTTTAACGACTGGTAGATAAACTAAGGTTTAATTTTACTGCAGTCATTAATCGGTGCAGGAAAATCAGGAGTAAATATTGATAAACAACTAAAAATTCAAACATCAAAATTCAAAACCGATTTAAGACAAATATTTTACAGAGGCAATATAACTCAATATGTATTTATTGCTTGTACATATTCCAAGATATACGGTGCAAGAATGACATAAGTCTGAGGATACAACGATCAATCATGAGGGGAGCAGTAAACTTGAGAACAATCCAGCGTAATTCCGTCTGAGAGACATTAAAATGGCGGCCGCCCTATCCGGTGCAACATTGTGGAGAGCTGCGTGCGCGCACAATAACACTTTCTTATTAGAATCACTCTCCAAACTGACAGTTTTATCACGGCACTAATTTTAGCCTTGTGATTAAATGATGAGTGATTGAACACCATATTTTGTTACTTTACATACATTATCATTATGTAGAAGCAAATAACAAAATAAAAAGCGTTCAGACCTACACTAACCTCAACTCTTGGCTTTAATAACACATAAATCTTTTATACGAATGCAAATCAAAACTGCACCACGTTTATGAATTGGCATCCCTCAGTGGAATTCAGGAGGCCATTGGATGTAATTGGCAATCATTCAGAAAAGAATATTCTCTCGCTCCAACAATCAAGACAAAGGCGGCCGATAGTACCTACAGGCGAGCCATTACAGGTCAATACCCATTATTATGCGATATTTTCGCGAGCACGGCCCTTCGATATCCCGTACACTCACATGAGACGGCAAATATCTGTAATTAAAGGTTGTAAAGTTGATTTACAGTCGGGGCCCGAGTATGGAACCCTGGGGAACGCCTCGACCAATCGCGTGGCTGGAGAGTCGTAGCAGCTCCGCGCCTCGTATCAATTTATTAGAAACGAATGAAAATCGCGGCTGCGGTGGCTTCGACTCGCGATAATACTCGTCCTGCGGTCGCAGATCCCATTTGTACCCGGCGGATCGTGGTGGATAGTATCGAACGCTGTTGCGTGGTTTACGATCTCCGCGGGGACGGTAACACCAGCAATAAAATTGCAACAATGGAAATGTCGGATGCGGCTGAAAGGCGACGCCACTACGGCAGATCATTGCAATGAATGCAACAATGGGATCCTTGAAATGATGGTGGCAACTATAGACAACCATAAAGCTGTACAAAGTTCCAACAAAACCTAGTTAACTCTTCGAAGATTCTTTGAAACATGTTGTAGTTATTCAGGAACGGTAATTTGATTTACAAATGTTTGGATATTTAATCAATTATAGTTAACACTACAATTATAGTAAAAAAAGTTAATTTTAATTATTTCCCTTGTACCATATCAATTTGGTTATATAATATTTCGTTCCATCCAAACATTGCAAAACTTGTAAGCAATTATAATCATTTATTGTATATGAATGGTAGTATCGTCTTGTAAAAGACGTATTATTTACTGTTAACGCAGCCATGTTTACGCTTTTTATGGGTGCGGAGAAAATTGACCGTCGAAACGAATTGGTTGCCCTCCTTACAACATTGTTTATATTTAACACCAACAAATATCAATTAACGCGTATTTTGATTAATGTTCTATAGAGTCAAACAGGTATTTTAACTGAATTCGCTAAAAGTCAATTAATTTCCTTAGCAAATTAACTATTTGCCGCCATATTGTTTCAACTTGACTGCTTCGTTACAATATGTTGTATATCTTTCTGTTGCCTATAGTTAGTTTTATGGTCGTTTTGTCGCTTACGGGGAATCGTAAAATAACATTGGAAACCCTTAATTTTCTTTATCATTTCTTTGTTGCGAATACAAAGTTGATAATTATTGATCTACAATGTTCACAGATAAGAATTTATGGTTAGCTTGAATTCCATTGAGAAATTTAAATAATAACAAATAAATCAAGTCACTATTATTATGCAAATATTTTCATTATCTTTTATTATTTTCTTTTTATCAGTGAAGTTAGAATCAATACTAGTTTTTGTTAAAACGTTTGGATTTAAAACAAACAATTCATACACATTCTTATCTGCCGGAAGGCGTTACTGTCGATCGATGGTATGCCGATGAAGGTGTCGAGGCAGCATTGCCACCGTGTTTAGGGCCTCGCCTCCACAGCTATTTGAATGACAATCTAAATTACAATACAGAACGGCGTCCCGGTCGTGACTTTGCAGTATTGGAAGCGTCACTTCGAATTTATAATGTGAGGGAATTCTGACTAATAAGTTCGAAACTTTCAAATTACACAAAGTTAATTTTCAGTGACCGTTTATCATTTTTTTTATATTAGTTATCATTGCTTAGGTAATAAGTGTCTTAATTCAAATAGATAACTATTATTGAAATATTGTCTTTTATTACAAAATAATATAATCAATTTATTTACTTAACGCAAGACAGATAGAGCTGAATAAAATTACAATGTTTTGTCCTCCTTACAATAATATATATGTATGCAATAATCATTGCAACCTATAACTGTCCGACTATTAGGCTCAGGTCTTTAACGATGAAGTTATAGTCCAAGTTACTGATCAAGTGCGGATTTATAAGATTTCATACGAATTAAAGAACTTAACTTCTAATAACTTTCAAAATGTAGAGATTCACACAGGATTCGACCCAGACACTGTTTTAACCAGTATAAACTATTTGGCAAGCACTGTTGTTAGGCAATTAGGCAAAAACAGATGGTTGTAAACGCGTTGTAGACGATATATCCGGTAACACTTTAAAAACAAAATTATAACTAATAATTTAAATATAATTTAAATACTAGATGATTTTGCAATATTTCAATATGGAACAAATCATGAAATTATACATGAGGAACAACAAAAAATAGATTCAATTTAACATGTTACAAGAGACAACAAAGCGTTATAAGGCAACGGAAATAAAATAATCCAGCGCGGTAGTGACAAAAAACACACAATAGAGTCAAAGGGCAACGTGGATGACAATGGGTTGTGAGTCCCAGATAGAACAAATGAACGGCCACAATACGACATTAGCATAATGGATGCTGCTGCCGAGAGCAGATGAAATTCAAACGAAAGTAAGGGTCAATTTGGGATTCCTTCATAAATCTTATTTACGACTCTTATTTACTTTCTAAGTGACAATGGTTGTCGTTCAAGATAGAGGAATGGTTATGAATATTTTGGATAATTTGGTTAAGAACTAATGACACTAAACAGATATTGCAAAACCTACTAATAATATAGACGTGAAAGTTTGTGTGGATGGATGGATGTTTGTTTTCCTTTTATGCAAAAAGTACGGATCCAAATGAAATGTTGCACAAAGGTAATCATAGGCTACCTTTTATCAAAACCACGGTGACGACTCCGCGGTCGGAACTACTCAATACATTATAACAAATTTGTCACAGGTCGATGTTTAGAACATAAAAGATGTTTGGGGAAAACCAGAAAGAGGCAGGGATATCGTGAGAACAGCAATATTAAGTATAAATAATAACAGAACGCGCGACAATCGCGAAAACACAATAGCATTTCCAACGATCACGCATTGAACTTTGGCGTTTGAGATAATCGAATTACACTCAATACGTTACGGAAATTAATCTGAGATAAGTATAGCAGCACCTTTGTTGAGCGTCGATGTATAATGCAGCGATGTGGCGATAGCTCTTGTCGTATTACCGTTATCTCTGTATTAATATCGGCCTTCCTGCCACCCGCCGTGCCCGCACAGAAGGCCTAGTTTGTAAGTTATTTGAATGTATCAAAAAGTGGTTTAATTTAATTATATTAAGTTTTAAGATTGTAAGTTTATAGCGAGTTCTTTGGTGACGAGTCCTGGGTTCACTTCCTAGTATATGTTTCGTCGTAGGTGTTTGTAATGGATGTGTACCTATATACATACATACATATGTCCATCCGTCCATCCATTTTCACAAACTTTCGCATTTATATTAGTATAATATTTTAATATTATGAGAAGTATGTATTTTTTCGACAACCATATGTAACTTTAACTGAATTCCAGAGGTTCACGTACCTGCCCAGGCCAAGAATCCAAATTGAAAACCCTTACTCCACAGGTACCTAACAACTTAGCTATAGCCTAACATACCCATAGTATTGTACGTGGAGAAACAAAACAAACAGTTTGTATCTATGCAGACTATTCTAAGACATCCCTTTTACGAGTATACATTTATATCAAAACCTTGTAGAGGACCGCCCAAGGCGTAGGGCGGGCGGGATCTCATCTGGGGCGGACAACACCGCCTACTTTACTGATATATGGAGTTTAATAATATATAGTTGATATTTAAGCTTGCCTTTAGGAAGAATTATCTGGGTATATTAATAAAATTACAAAGAATCAGTCTTCCTCTTTCTTGGTTGACAATCTATGGGACAGGCGTTAGAAGGTATATTAAGAGCGGCGTAACTATGCCAACAGAGGCCTGTGGCAAATTCACAAGAAAAATCTTCACACCGTAATTTAATTTTAATAAATCACAGAAATGGTTTCTCAATAGTAATGAAATAATACGAAATTTTGTGAGAATAGACCAGTACTCATAACTGCTTCACGTAAAAACTACTGAACGGATTGAAATGAAATTTTGATGCAGAAATAGATTAATTTTTGAAATAATACGTATGCTACTACCAAGCAGGCGAAACCGCGGGCGGACCCTAGTTTTTATATTAATTATGATCTTTGTAACTTAAATTGATTTTAAGTAGTTATATGAAATTTATATTTTCGAAACTTTTTTTTTTATAATATTTGGTCATTTCTGAGATTAAGCCTCTCGGGCCGTGGTCCCGACGGGCAGGGAAATTGCCGAAGCTATAACATAATAAGATTTAACATAAACTTCGAACTGCATGGAAGATGGAATAGAAGATGAAAAGTGTTCCTCGTGGAGGTAGTTACAAGAAAAAGCCATTTAAATATATCTGTTGACACCTCGGTCGGTTCTAGAAAGTATCTTTGTAAAATACCCTTGCAAAATCCGACGAAATCAACACGAACCGCATCGGCACCCAACACCATACACCACAAGCAGGTGACATCCGTGAGAAAGGCACATAGAGGTAATTGCGCGGATGTGAGATAACGATATGTGTCGTACATCCGGCGCACACTTATGTAGATACTGTCCGGCGGACATAAATGTACCGCGCCTTATTACGTTGCACACTGCAACACATCAATAGTCCTCTTAGATTTTTTCCTTTAACATGAAGATGGTACCACCAACTTGGTGCCATCTAGGCCTCTATCTCCTGTTCAGTTGCAATCGTTACATTCTTAATCGGTTAATATTTATTTGTTTAATTTTTTTATTATTATCATTTTAGTATTGCTTTATTTCAGTTTCCTCTGCCTACTCGCACCTGCGTCATCTAAGTTTCTTTATTCTTACTTATTCCTCATCCAAAGGTTGTTTGAAAAAGATCGCTGATTAGCGATAAGACCGCCTTTTGGACTTTATCTATACGTGTCTCTGTACTGTTATCTTTTTCTGGCACAATAAAGAGTTATTTATCTATCTATAACGCGTGATACCTAGCAGCGGTGATTGTTAACCATGAGGTGACCTGTCTGCTCGTTTGCCTGTTTATCACATCACAAAAGTCCAGGAGTGTACTCGGCAAAGTTTATCGACAGTCATACGACGATAAAAGCCAGGTCTAACGGCTTTATTTTATAATTACAAGGGCGCGCTCGCGGCTTCGCCTGCGTTGTATGTTACTACAAAGTAGCCGTGTTATTCCAGATTACAATCTGCTCTGTGCTTTATTTCATTCGGATCCGTGTAATAGTTTATATGTGAAGGAGTTACAAACATCCTCCAATACCACCTAATGGTAAGTGGCACACTCTCAGAAGCACCGAAAAGTTCAACAATTTTTTTCTACCATCGACTCAGCTGATCAATAACAATGGACACAAGACAGCGGGCTATCGGTACTTTACAAAAATATCAAAATGGTGCGTGCTGGACAAATTCTAGCACCTCCTGATGAGGAGGATGTGGAGAGACGAGTGCAAGTGGACGGAGCCAGGATGAAGGTGAAAGTGGTTTTACACTAAAATTATTAGTTTCCATGTGTCATAACAAAATCGAGTCAATTTGAATGTGTGCGTCTAAATCACGTGTATAACTCGGAAGTGCTGTCATCACATATAAATAATCACTTTTGGCCGCTCGTTAGCAGGTGCGGGGGGAGGGGAGGTAATTTAGCTGCTCATCTATCACCCACCTTCGGCCGACCTGGATTCCGCGTTCAATCAAGTGGAAATGTAAAAGTCCAGAACATTCGAGCTCTCTGGATTTGTTAGGAACACAAAGAAACATTGTTTTGTTTTTAAACTAGGTTCCGCACGCGGCTTCGCCTGTGGTATGTTGATAAGAAGTAGTCTATGTGTTATATCTATTCTTGTGCGAATTTTATTAAGATTCGTTCAGTAGTTTTTGTGTGAAGAAGTAACAAACATCCAACCAATTTTCCTCACAAACTTAACATTCGTAGGATATAAATTTATTTCATTCATTTAGTACTAACTACATGTGATTAGGAAAATACTTAACAATATGTCAAATTACAAAATTTTGTCTATTTATAAGAGAAACTTTCTCAAGTTATACTGTTCAATCTTTAAGTGCTTAAGTCTTTCTGGTGTAACTCTTTGTTTTCTGAAGCACGGATGCACGTGCTAGCGCTCTACTGTTCAGGAGGAGAAGAAGAACAAATATTAACTTATATTTTAGGTAAAATACCTTCTGGCTTTTCCAACGAAATGCAACTAAATGTCGGTCTCAAAGTTAACGGAGTACAGATTTTTTGTTAAGATTTTGAGTAAAGATTTTGTATTGAAAATCGATTTTAGGAACTATTAACGGTTCTTAGTACGGCAAATAGTTATTTCTTATTGAGTTCACCTTATTTTAACTGTAAAGCATCTCGTCGTGACCAGTCTGTTTTGGACTGATACGCCATTTTGTATTTTGAAACGCATGACAAAATGACAAAACACTATGAAATCAACACCGGCCATAATGCAATACGCACACGCTAGATGATTTTTCATTTAATTTTTCGCGAATACCCAACGGCCTCTCCATCAGATATAAATGATTTTTCAGTGCTATTTAAATAGACGACGATGAGTGATCTGTGAGCTAATTATCGCCTAACGACCGGCAATCTGTGACATCTTCACCGCATATCTCGATGGCCGACGACGACGAGTGATGCCCTTTATTTCATAGTGGAGGCGGAACTATTCTCGGCTTAGGAAATGGATACGCGTCAATCGTCCGAACAAAAAATGAATAGAACAATACGAGCTTCCGCGGACCAGTTTGGAACTATCGGATCGGTTTCAGCTTACAGATCGGGAGGATTTAGTGTCGCGTGGATGATGACATTAGGGATGAGTGGCCTTTGGTTTTGACTCACTCGCAGGGGCCCTTTTAAAGGGTTGAAATCCAGTTACAGAGAGGGATCTTGGTGTTTCATCAATGTCATTAGGTCTGTCGTAACCCGTGCGAGCCCTACGAATTGAGAGTTGGAAAGCTTTTTTGGAAAATTGAAAACCAGCCACAACCTAAGAGGTTAGTTTGTGAATAATGAGTGCTTATATGAAGAAAACTTAATTATTGCAATTCGAAGATCCTTTTAGAAAAGTTCAGAGTACACTAAACGCTTTGTACAAAGATACATACTTACAAGAATACAAATTATAGCTTTTGAAAAGCAAACAAAATTGGTTTTTAGGGTTAAAACTAGAGCATAGTGTAATACTTTTCAACTTTTTTTAAAACTTAACCCATCAAAAGTGCAAGCTATGCACAGACAAATGTGAAATTCGTTTGTTTGCGGTCACAAACCCGTCGAGCGCTGGCGGGCCCTGCTCTTGTTAACACCTCGCTGCATCTGGACGATCGATTAGGCCCGCGGCCGCTCACATTCAATTATTTATTTATTTATTCGTAATTAACCCGCGCGAGTTATGGTCCCGTGCGATTTATGACCCCATCCGATGAGTTATCTGAATCGAGCTGTTATATAGAGTACCAGGGAACAAAACACCTGGTTTTTCCTTGATAGTAACTATTCTGCAACAGTAGATAGATTGAGATAGGAAAAAAAATTAATCGGTAAACATATTCTTTGACGCCTACTAATGTAATTAAAAAAAATAACAATGAAAGTATTCTTAATGATTCCTTGACACAAAGACCTGTTATTGGTCATGAGATTTTCTTGAATAATGGGCAATGTTGTAATACCTACTCTCGTTTAATTTGTTATATACTCTTGTGATTCAAATATATCATAATCGGTATACCATAAACATATAGATAATTTTTAGGATAATGGATAAAGATAGTTTCTCTGAAGAAACCGCAAAAGCAAAGAATACTCACTTATTTGACCAATTCTTTTATTTATAAAAAACAATATTCAATAATCGAAAAACAACAAATTCTCCGCGCGTCCCCTCACTAACGCAACGCTGTTTATAAAGTAGGTGCGAAAAAGACAATTCTCATTAAAACCCACGACGAGTTGTACCATTAATAACGTGCGTTTATCGACGTATCGACAAGGATTTTATCGTGTTTCGTTACTCGATAAGCTGGCCGTCGATGCCCGTCGCGGGTCCAATTTGTAGGCGCCCATAAATTACTTTATTAAAATAAATCAACCGGTTTATTGTTCTCTTCGCGCCTTTTGTTATTTCGAGTTTTCGTTTGCACTTACATCACTAGTGGATTTGTGAGCAATCTGGTTTTATAATTCAAGTTACATTACAAGATGTTTTAAGATTAAGGTTTTTTTGTCTGTTTGTGTATCTCTCAGCTTATTTATTTTGCTGTACAGAAAAATTTTGTGAAACAGAATAAAGCGTGAATAAACGTTGTAATGAAATACTTAAATATGTAATTAAATTAAACACAATCATGGTTAGAGCCCTTGAAGTTTAATCGAAATCTAAAACAACATTCGTTTAGCATTAGATTGTTACTTTTTTCCGAACTGATTTCAAAATCGATTTTAAAATATTGTCCTACGTAACAGTGTTTTAAAATAAATAAATATGTATCATTTCAAAAGAATCCGACAATTCCACGCACTATATTTACGCGGTATGAATCCCTGGATATAATATCCAGTCCGTCCATCCATCAGCACTCTGGATGGCGCGATGAAATACTTGAAGGTGAATCTTAATTTTTGCGCGGGAAAAAAACTATTTGTCAAATGAAACGTCATTTGCCTACGAGGTATTCTGTATATTCGTTAGAAAATATTTTCGACAATAGTAACTAATGTCGTTCTTTAAGTATGCTTTGAGAAATCAAACGGAATTTTAAATAGTTTTCGGTCATACTTTTAATGATATTTCATCATCATCATTTCAACCTATCACAGCCCACTATTAAGCACGGGTCTCTTCTCTGTATGAGAAGGAAAGACCATAGTCCACCACGCTGGCCAAGTGCGGATTGGCAGAATTCAAACACCTTTGATTTTTGTAAACTCCCCGGCATGCATGTTTCTTCACGATGTTTTCCTTCACCGTTATAGCGAGT
>DWJZ01005711.1:0-13771 GCA_018249125.1 Asbolis capucinus | reverse complement strand
GCTCTGTATCGAGCACGATGGTCGACATTTTGAAAGCTTTCTATAGTTATGTAATAAATAATTACAAAATAATTACTTTTTGTTTCATTTATTGAGGCGTCGAATTTTGATAAAATTTAGATATTCTGCAGGACAAGCTCCAAATGTTTAAAAATTAGTTTTTCCTGTAGTCATATTTGGTTAGTTACAAACTAATTAACCCTAGAAATGATAAAATCACAACTAACTGTTTTTTTAATGGTATGACTAATTTGAGGAATTTTCCACCTTGATGTCTTTGAAAACTGATTTTAGCAAAATTAGATTTTTTAAAGTTAAAATTTTTAATTGATCATGAAAGATGAAAGCTTGGAGATTTTTTTAAACCTACTTAGGAACCATGGAGTCACCTGTATAGATTTTTAATTTAAAGTTGAAATTTTAAATAACACAACATAGAACGTAAATTTTTCACTTTGCACCTAATTTTTATTGTTTTCATCAAAGTTAAAACTTTGATTCTGTTAAGCATAAAAGTACAACTTATGGCGCGTCATTTACAAAAAAAAAATGAAAAAGGTTTCTCCTTTTTTTAGATTTTTTTTCAAATTGTTCAGGTCTTGATTCTCAAAAATACAGAAAAAAATTCATAACTCGAAAACTACGTAACATCGTGGAACATACATACATACATACATACATGGGAGTGCTGCGGATACCCCAAGGGGTGCTCTATCACCGGATTTCCGCTTGACACTATTTTTTGGGATAACCTGTATATAAATCTCAGTTATCTGATCACCATAGTATGTCCAAAGATTGGAGTCTGTCCAAGACTGTCCAAGAGTTGTCCAAAGATATTTATTTATTTAAAAAAATAATAAGGCGTTTTCAAAATTAATTTAAAAATAAATAATATTAGTAAGGTTTAAAGTACCGCAGATGTCATATACAAAGGTTAAACATAATCTGTTATTAGTATGATTACAGACGGATTATTCCATGAACAGAATAACAGCATGGTTTTTGTTTTAATACTTCAGGTAATTTGTTATAGATTTTAACTACCATGCAATAACACTTTTTACTGATGGCTGTATTAGTTTATTTGAAAATTTACCCCTATAATTTACAAATTCATCGTTTTTAAAACTTTTTAACGGATTACTCACGATTAATGTTATTTATTCGACCCAGTTCCATTGGTCATGGTCACGGCAAGACTGCGGTGGCGGGGAGAAACTCCTGACATCTCACACTTGACATACATTAATGACAAATGAGCCGGTAAACTTCTCGTCTTATTCTTTTCCCGTTCTTAGGTAACATATCACAGAACACGACACTAACGACATCTTCCCGCACGGAACTTGTCACAGTTTTTGTTGAACATATTCTTACCACTGGATTACTGGACTAACTTAAATCCATCGTCTTTATTAAAATTTTTAGGATGTTTCTTGATCTCTATGACCTCCCTAACTAATATTGGAATGTATTGTCGTTCCACTGTTCCATGTGGATTGTGTAGCTCAATCTAGTGGTTGGCTCTGGCTTCAATTAAATGTTCTGTTGTTTTCATTAAATGAATTTGATATATCAGTAGAGTTAATAATATTTTCTCCATTTAAAATAATTTCGTCAATGTTTGTTACATCACACGATCCAGTGGAAACTGTTTTTATGATGACTCGCGAAATGATCTTTCCAGTATTTTTCGCTTTTGTAAAGCACAGCACATTTTCTCGACGCTGTGCTGCTTCAATACAATATTTTTAAATGTTCGCAGATAACATACTTTTTCTTGTTAATTAAGGTTTATTTTTTTGTACCTCTTCTTATACTTTTTGACAACCAATTTGTATAAATTTTAATATGTTTTACTTTTATTATTTTTAGAGGAAAAAATACTTTAATAATAGAAATAATGTTTAATGAAATCTAAAAATGGCGAAATCTTGTCATGGTTTTCGTAAATTTCAGTTCACGAGGGGCTTTGTTTATTGAAGTGTTGTCATGGCTGAAGTCTCGTATTTTTTTAAAGTAACCATATACATTATCCCTTCTGTTGCCGGAGATGACGACTGCTTGAGCAGTATTGTGGTCGGAAAGTCGCAAACCATACAATTCAGATTTCGCTTCGAAATCATTACTAAATATTAGGTCTGTAAAAGAGTTTAGCCTGGTGGGCTTATCTATATGCAAATAATAACCATAATATTGCAAGATCCTTTTTAACTCCCTTGAGGTTTCTGTGTTAATGTTTAAGTTATTTCGTAGTTTTATAAGCAAATTTTCTAGTCTTCTAAGAGATATTTGTGATTCAGCTAATTTAGAGTCTGAAATTCTGTAGAAACATTGGATAATACATTTATAATGTGGTATTTCAATGCCGCATATTTCAATAGTTTTTGGACAACACAGTTCCTTCAACATTGTTAGTTTATTAAAATCGATATCATCCTGTAAAGTATGCAGACTCCACCTTGTTTCTGATCATTTTTACAGTAGTAGTCAGCTGATTTATAACTATTTAAATGGATAAGAAATACAGTATTCGATTTTATGAAGGTTTCGCTGGGACAAATAACGTCTATTTCTATATATATATCTTTTCATTTCGTTTTGGCTTATGTATGTATAACTGGCTTTTGCCCGCGACTTTGTCCGCGTAGTCGTGGTGATATGTGGTGGTCAAAATGTTGCCGTATGCCATATGTATGATACGGTTAATTTAGTGCCCGAGCGCCAACGGGTTCACCATTTTATTATCTTTATATATGATATAATTTTTTTCTAAATCTTTATAAAACCTGTCACTCAGTGATAATGTAGCATTCTAATGGTGAAAATATTTGTGAAATCGGATCAGTACTCTTTGAGTTTATTCATTAGAAACATACAAAAATACAAATCTTTCCTATTTATTATTAGCATGGTTATGTCGTGTTCTATGTAACTTACATAGTCTATGAAAAAGATAGTCTACGGTAGGAGAACACGAATTTGAATGAACGACGTTTTTGTAAAAGTATAAGTTTATGTTACATATCAAGTGTTGTGTTCTGATTTGAGAGTATCTAACTACAGTCTAACTACAATCAACATGGAAAATTCCGTAAAATTGTCTCCAAATTTTGACATCAGGGCTCCGTCCTCCGCTTCGTGGAGTGGAGTGGAAATTCTGGAAGTGTCTATTTGAAGACTATTTAGTTACAATTGGACAGGATGAGGCCGCGGACAAAATAAAACTGTCGTTATTAAGAAATATGAAGGCCCAGAATCGACCAAAGTAATATATATTAACTTTGAAATTGTCAAAGGATGAAAATCAATCTTATGTTAAAGTCATAAAAGCAAGCGATACTTATGTTAATCCAAAATATAACGAAGTATTTGAAAGATTCAAGTTTAATGAGAGAAAACAATTAGAAGAAGATAATTTTTGAAAATTTTTATTCTGTACTGAGGCAGCTGATCTCCACATGCAATTACAACACAAACAGCTCTGAGTCGCTAGAAGACCAGTTGTTAAGAGATAGACTCGTACAAGGCTTGCGAGATAAATCTCTGTAAGAAAGCCTCTTGCGCATAGAAGTTTTGACACTGAACAAGGCAACAAATATATGCCATGCCAGTGAACTAAGCAAAATACAAGTAAAAGAAACGAATCTCATGATGGAAATAGATTTGGTATGATATAGAAAGAACAGTAGAAAGAGGCAAAATATTAATAAAGACGTTTCCAAGAAAATTCATATAAAGTTTAACTGTCGAAGTTGTCAGCAAGTGCATGGTCCTAGGGAGTGTCCAGTATATGAAAAAAATGTAACAAGTGTGGCATTTTGAATCATTTCGCAGTGAGTTGTAGAAGAAAGAAAGTAAATGAGGTCAAGTTTTCTGAGTCATCTGGTCAGTCATCAGGTAACATATCAAATGAAAGCCTGTATTGTGGTTCAGCGCAACAAATATCAAGTGTAATCAAGTGTGAATGGACTGATATCATTGAAATTGAAAAAGAAAACATTAAGTGTAAGTTAGATACTGTGGCAGATGTACGAGTATGCCTAGTCAAATTTTTAACAAAATAAAAAGTAAAATTAACCGTGAATTGTATGATACTAAGCTAAAAATAGAGTCCTTTGTGGGTGAAGAAGTTAAGCCTATTAGTATTGTTAATTTAAAATGCAAGTTCAAACAAAATGAATGTTATGACAATTTTATGTAGTAAACAGTAATACTATGTTATTAGGATTACCTGCTTATGTATTGTTATATTTAGTTAAACGTGTAAATTCAGCTCAGGAAAGTAATGACATAGAAAAATTTATAAAAAACATATAACAGTTTTTGTAAGGTATAGGTAGATTGCCGGGAAGTGTGGAAATTCCTACTAAAATACAGGGGAACAAATTTGTCATACCATCTTCTTTGATTGAACCGTTAAAAAAGAATTGAAAAGATTAGTGAATAGAAATGCTATAGTAAAAATAGATAATATTAGTGAACGTGCATCAACAGAATTGTAATTGTAGAAAAACCAAATGGAAATATAAGATTATGCCTCGACCCACTAGATTTAAATAAAATAATTGTTAAAAAACCTAAAATTTTGCCAACACTTGAAGATTTAAATTTTAAGTTGAAAGGGAAAAGGTGGTTTTCAGTTTTAGACCTGTCTGAAGGTTTTCACCATCTAAATCTTTCAGAATCTTCTTCTTGGAAATGTTGCTTTGCTACTCCACTTAGAGTGTACAAATACCTTGTTTTACCTTATGGCCTGAAAAATGCCCCAGAGTTATTCCAAGATGTACTCGAAAATCACTTTGGAGAACTGTCAAATGTTATAACTTAGGCTGATGAAATTTTAGTGATGGGTAGTATAGAAGAAGAACATGATAAAGCATTATTAACTGTAATTGAGAAGACTTGTAAGTTAGGTATTGTATTTAATAAGAACAAATTTAAGTATAAGCAGTCAGAAGTAAAGTATGTAGGTCGGGTGTTCAAAGAGCATGGAATGTCTCTCGATAAAGAAAGAATTGAATCTTTATTAAGCTTAAAGGAACCAGTGAAAAGAGATGAGTTGAGACAAATATTAGGATCTTTTAATTATGTCCCTAGACATGTTCCTGATATGGCAAATTTATTGTCACCTTTGTCTAAGTTACTGAAAAAAAATGTTGAGTTTATCTGGTTACCTGCTCATAGAGTAGCATTTGCAGAACTAAAAATAAAGGTGTCTATGACTCCTGCTCTTATACCATTTGATTCTAAGAAAAAGATAACCTTACAATGTGATGCATCGAAAAATGGTGTAGGTTGTTGTTTATTTCGGCAAGATGAGCAAAATGTTTTATGATAGGTTATCTGTGCATCAAGAATGATGAATGAGGCACAAGTTAATTATAGCCAAACTGAGAAAGAATCATTATCCATATATTTTGCTGTTAATAAATTTCATAATATATAAAATATAGGTATCAAGTAGATGTACAAACAGATCACAAACCTATTGTATCAATAATATTAAAACCTATTTGTAAGATTGGATGTCCTCGTCTGAAACGTTTGAGACTGAAATTACTGATGTATAATTTGAATGTTTACTATGTATCAGGTAGATTGTCATATTTTGCTGATATGTTATCTAGAAATAGCCTTAAATGTAAGCAAGTCTATAAGACAATGTCATATATTGTACATACGGTTACTACACACTTGCCTATGTCACCTGAAAGAAAAGCAAAATTTCAAAATGAAACTAAAGTTGATCCTGTTTTAAATTTGTTGCATAAATATTATACTAATGGTTGGCCTGACATAAACAAAATTTCTAATGGTTGTAAAGAATACTATATGATTAAGGATGATATATATTTTAAATGTGATTTAGCATTCTTTCAAGACCAAGTAATTGTACCAAAATCCCTAAGGTTGTATGTCTTAAATTTAGTTCATGAAGGTCACCCTGGAATTTGCAAATCTATAAATAAGGCAAGACAATTATTTTATTGGCCTGGACTTTCCAGTGACATATAGAACTTGGTACTGGCCTGTCGGACCTCAGAGAAATTTAGACCTGCTGATTCACATGACAAATTGTTACCTCATAAGATACCTAATCATAGATATGCTAAGGTGGGTGCAGATATTTTAGATTTTAAAGGAAAATTTTATTTGGTTATCATTGACTATTTTTCTCACTGGATGGAAATTTTACCTTTAAGTGATAAGACATCTAAGTCCGTTATTAATGCTTTTCAAGAAGCTTTTACAAGATTTGGTAATCCAGAAGAGACAGTGGCTGATAACAACCCTTTTAATTCTTATGAATGTCATGAGTATTATAAAACTAAGGACATTGTATTCACTTTTAGCAGTCCACACTATCCTAGAAGCAATGGAATGGCCGAAAAACTGTCCATATCAGTAAAATGATTTTGAAAAAAGCTTGGATTGATAGGGTAGATTACAGGGATTATTAATTGAGTTATAATAATGCACCATTAACAGGATTAGAAGTTTGACCGTCGCAGGTTTCAAATAGTAGCACAGTTAGAACAAATATCCCTATGAAGGATAGTTTATTACACCAAAAAAAGAAAATATTTATAACTTATTAATATTGAAACAGTCGTTGAACACAGAAAATAAAAATATAAAACTTAAAAAGAAGTTGTGTTTAATATCGGTGATGAGATAGTGCATAAAACCGAGTAGGTAAATATTGGAAAAAGGGAAATGTATGTACCATACAAATGTAAAGAACCAAGATCTTTTTGGATAGGAAGAGAAGGTAAAAATAATATCAGACGAAATGTTAAACATCTTAAAAAATCATGTACTAAACATGTTAAGCATTTAAATATTATTCCTAATGACATTTTAAATATTTTGTAAATGTTTATTGTTTACTTTAGTTTAGTTTATTATTCACTGGAAAATAATCTATATTTTTTTGACACGTGCTTATCGGAATACGGTTTGATGTCTTATTTTAAAGTGCAATATGCTAAAATTGTGTTTTATTTTTATCACCCAGAGTACGGCTCGATTTGAATGTGTTACCTTGTCTTTTAAAATTTTTTCTTCTATAAAGGGAATTCGGAATGAATGAATGAATGGAAGAAATAATGTTAGTTGGACAACCTTGAATTATTACAAATCTTTACCACCTTTCATCTCAACCCATCACGGCCCAATATTGCGTGCTCTGGGTTTCGGACTGGGCTCTGGGCGAATTCTTAACCACTGCTGTTCTAATCGCGCAGGTCGCTAGGCTTCAGTTTGAATTGCTAAATGAAATATTATATACACAATAATTTATACATTTCATTGCAAAGTTTAAAAAATGTTCGATAATGGAGAGCGTCTGTATATAATGTCAATCCCTTCTAGTGTTTTTTTGTGATAACAACACCTGTGTATCAAGGTTCATCGGTCAAATCGGTTTACGATGAGCATGACCTGATACTCAGGGGTGGCTCCGGACAAAGGAACTCCTGAACGGATAACAATAGGATTATAAAATGTTGTGTATTTATTTGTATTAAGGATTTATAATTAAAGATAGTGTTTTTAAACATCTTAATAAAGTTTGTTATGATAAAAACTTTCGATCTCCCGAACCGACACTCGGTGCAAATTCGTTGTTTTTTTTATGTACAAATCTGAGAAGTTTGTATGATATAGTATGCGAGTAGAGATGTAGTAGGAAAGAACTAACTTCTGTCTAAATAATACGCGAAAATTACGTAAAGTCGTTAAATGTAATAATCGTCGTTGGACACAACAAACAGCCGGTACATCCAGCATACGCTGTTGTACCAACTTCTAGTCGTAAGGTATCTAGTGCTCGCGACACGCAGTCGTAACTAGCTTCCCCTCGACGTGACGCGAGGGGCAGGGGACGTCGTCACGAGGGGGTAGCCACGTTCGTATTTAAAAATAGAGGCCACTGGGATTGAAGCGCCAGTGGAGCCGGTGCGGCGGCGGCGCGGCGGCGCGGCGGCGTGGCGGCGCGGCGGCGCTTGGCCACTACGTTACTAGCCGCTAAGAAATCAGCCGCCGCGACATCTCGCAGGCCTATCATTGCTTATAAATATAAGTCTCCGAGTGCCTGTCCTCGACCACTTGGTGTGGCAGCCACATTTTAAACTCTATTTGATATTTTGATAATCAAGCAAGAAAGTAGAAAACAATAGCAAATTATTATTGCAAATGTGTTGTTCATGTCACATACATTGACACAGGCATTTTAAGATGCTTACTAGGACGGCTCCAACAACAAATGTAACTGAATATATGTGTAAGGAACATTATTTTATTAAAAATAACGAACTACATTGTACCATCAACTGATTCCCAAATAAAAAAATATTTCGGGCGCTGCGTGCTGACGAGTGGTCTGTGGTAAAGCGCGTAAAATCCTCCAACAGCCCACGTTATAACTACATATTATTAAAAAACCTGTATTATGCGGTGGTGATTTGGAAAATCTTTAGAACATAACTTTATTGACGAAGCGTTCATAGCCCGGCGGCTTGTTTCGGTCGTAAGCGATTACAGTTAAACAAGAGCGAGCGCGGTCGGTATGAAGTCGTAGGAGGATAGGTTGTTCATTTATGGCATTATTGCTGTGATGTATAGTAACATTCACGCGTGGTATGATAGAATATTGCGGACGCGATGGACGCACGGACGAACGGACGGTCGCACGGTAGGGTTTCCAACCGTTCTAGATTATATACCTAGTATTGTACTGTATTGTGGGACTCCATATGCTAGTATGGGTGGGAAGCGGAATCACCGATCACCGCTTTGCGGCCGGTCTAAAGCAGGGAGATGCTCTGTCGCTTATTCATTTTAATAATAAAAGTAATCGGGTGTGCAGATGACCTTGCTCTCTTAGGGAAAAGCCGTAAAGAAGTTGCTGAACCCGCTATGGTCCTCGAGAACGAAGCGGAAAAAGTAGGACTCACCATTAATAAGATTAAAATTCTCCATATGAAGCGATTTAATACAGACGCACTCGAGGTCAAGACCTGCAGGTAGGCGATACCAGGTACAAAGAAGTGAACGAATTCAAGTACCTAGGCTGCACTGTCACTGACAACAACACCCATCAGGACGACATATGTATGTAGTGTCGTATTCACAACGAGTTACGCTGTAGTAACGCCTTGCATAAAGCCTAGGTGTCCAAGCTTTTCAGCAGAAGAACTTAGATCCAAATATATAAACCCATAATAAGGCCGATCTTAATGCATGGATGTGAAGCCTAGACGCTGACCGTGAGAGGAGGAAAAGCTCTTGGTAGCGGAAAAACAAGTTCTCCAGAAGATACTGGGTCCCGCAAAGTTGGAAGACGGCAACTAGAAGAAAAATCGCGAAATTGATAGGCGAAATCAGAGACAACTGCTTCCGCTGGTTTGGTCATGTTGAACGCATGGGAGACGATCGAGCTGCGAAGATAGCATGTCTGGGTCATCCGATAGGTCGGCGGCCCGTCGGTCGGCCCAGATAACGCTGGAAGGATAGCGTGGCTGCGGATTTACGTGAACTTCGAGTTGATGACTGGGAGGCGCTCATGCTAGACCATCTTAATGGAGAGTTCTCTTGTCGGAGACCAAGACTCACTGTGGGTTGCTGCGCTAAGCGAGTAAGTACACTATATACTGTTCAAGAAATATACGTTACAATACTATATGTCGGTAAAACATGTAAATATTAATATTTTGCAACATTAAAACCAATAGAAGTCATTCCACAATGTTTTGACGCGCCTTCGTTCGACTGCCGTAGTGTGCGCGTGTGTGAAACAATAACAATGATTTTAAAAAAACCAAATAAGTTAAGAATGTATTTTTTTTATTCTCTCCATGAAGTATATTTTTAAGGCGTACTATATTTTTAATACTCTCTTTTTAGAACATACTAAATTTAAACCAAAAAAAGTTGGCAACCCTATCGCATGGAGGGTATTAAAAATGACGTAAATGTGTCGGGGAGGTATTTTATCTAGGTTCGTCTAAATAATATTTTCTTTTCTACACACCAATTCTGGCTTCACGCCAACCTAGATGTAAAGTGCTGACAGACTGCGGGCCGACTGTCTCACTCGACGTACGCATTTGCACTGCCGGTGACGTTCAACTGCCGGTTGCGATATTTATTGACTTGTTAATAAAAACAGTATTGGCGTATTCACAACTCCCCAACATTGGACGCTACTGTCGCAGTGCAAGCAGTAGCCGCCCCGACCGTGCGGCGCGCTCCACGTTTGTCACAGCTCACGGTATCGACACGCGTCCTGGCTCGTCAGCTCCCTCGGGTCGTCGCAGTAATTAGATACATATCAATTACGTCCCACTTTCGAACCATCGTTTCTTGAAAATAATTAGCTGACAACGGCAACGTGTGGCACGAGTGCTGTGTTTCCCGAGCGCACGATGTCAGGTGCCAGAGCATCGTGCACTGCGTAGGAGCCGCCGCCGGAAAACAATGTAATACTGGTATCGCATTGTTCTTAGTGATTCATTGTCTTATTCTCACGTCGGCGGCTTGTATTTCATGCCGCCCTGCGGCTTGTCTTTAGTCCCAGATTAATATCGCATCTATATACATACTTAGCTGTGTTTCATTTTAGTAATGACTAGGTAAGTACTAAAATGTGCACTCGTCATCCAGCAGGTGCTGGACGACGAGTGCACTGCGACAGTCGGCTCACTGTAACATCTAATCTTACTTCTACCATTGCCTTGTATTGAAGTATGTAGGTACATAGAAGATAATAGCCGAGTAATGTGTACGTGTAATTTGGAATCATTTTATACTTAAGACACTTTCAACGTTCTGGTAGTTAAAGTCTGTCCCACATGCTGATCTCGGCGAGGGCCTCCGTCAGTATCACAATGCTAAATTCTCAGTATGAAGTCATGTGTAACTTGAGAGTCTGACTCACGGGCCACGCGGTTCTATCGCGATCAACGAAAATTGGAGCAGTTTCTCAGTGAGCCGCCGGCGGCATGCGACACCGTCCCGCCCACTACGTGGCGTAGACACGACGACAACGACGAACACGATGACGTGGCGACGCCACGACTCGTGTTAAACGCCATTAGGTAGGGCTCGGAGAAAGTAACGAGAGACTGCCAGGGTAAGTGTCATTTAATTTCAGTTCTTAGTCATTACGGGGATGAATGTCACTTCATTTGTGTTTTCCTGTCCGAGACAGTCGGTCGGCGACTCGGCGGAGAACTGCTTCGGTTGTTTTATGTTAACATTAAGGGCTTTAAATACTGGTCGAAAGAATAAAAATAGAAAAATCAATGAGACCGATTCAGAATGAGATCTCTCCGCAGGAAATTTGGAAATAAGAGGCCGAGAAGGCTTGGAGCTGCAGACTTTAGGAGCGGCTCTATATGGGTTTTATTTTAATCGTGGGTACGACATATCGCCTTGTCTGTGCGCCGACTGACCGTAGCCGACTCGTCTACGCTCCATTCCGCTGGAAGCACCTCATTATCTCGATGCTGCGTGCGTCACTGTACATTTCCATGGTTATATTTTCCATGATGACGAACTTTCTTAGAAACTTTTGTCCCTTATTTTAAGCTATTTTCGCGATAAAACCTAACCTTTGGTTTTCCCCGAGTGCTATTATTTATTTAATGTAAAAACCATTAAAACTGGTTTTTACAAATGGGAGACTTAATACCTAGTGGCGTTCTCTGGCAGTCAGCCCATGGTGTAGGAGAGATGTTTAGAGCAGGTGGCTAAATACAAATGGTTCAGTGAAAAACGTATAGATATAAACCTTTATATACATACATACATACATCAATAAATAAATAAATAAATATATATATATATATATATTTACATATACATATGAGTAAACACATAGACACACAGGTGCTGTTATCATAATACACAGGAGAATTCAGAAAATGTTAACGGACAGGTCTATTGGCGGCAGCGCGTCTGACTTGTGGGGGCAGTGCAGCCGCTCATATTTTATAACAATCGGTTCAATGGTTTAGTCGCGAAAAGGTAAGTGACAAACAGACAGACTGTTGCATTCGGATTTATAAAATCAAAATAGGTAAGAAGTAAGAATTGTATTTAAAGTCAAAGTCAAAATCAAATGATTTATTTGATGTTGCCTACGAGTGCACGCCAACACAAGGAACAGACTTGGGTGGAGCCGGCTGCGCATCCTCGTCATTTATGCTATAGTATCCTTTGGAGTATAACTTGCTTTTAAATATTTCGATAGGTATGTCAAGAATAGATTTGACACTTTATTATATTACAACGAGCCGCACAAAAGATCACCTTACGTAAGCGAAATGAGGATGTAACCAATTGGTTCATATTTCGAGTTCGCCGACTAATAACATCTCTTTTTCATTAGTAAAAGCATATGTTTCTTCGAATATACATCAGATTGCCATAAGTACACACATACATACATATATTGTTGTAATAAATAGATCGTGCAGCTACTGTGAAGTACATTAACTTCCCTAAGTTTTTAATTTATAAATTGACCTGATGGTTTTCTTCTGCAATTCAAGTATTGTTTCAGTGCCTTCTAAACTACTCCGCGGCACAGTACTGTAGGACTTGATGCTATGAAAGTAGGCAACATAGACAGGCCTCGCCGTCTCAATGTTCGTTACCTGCTTTATTTTTCTTGTAGTATAAATAGCTTTACTCAGTTTAAGTTACTCAGTTTAGTTCAGCAAGCGGCTCCATATCGGTTCCCCGGTTGAGCTTATAGTCTAAGTTTATTCCCAAAAATCCTGTGGGCCGCCCGGCCTGTATGAAAGTAAAAGAATGCCTGGAATCATATTATAGGACGCCTGGGGGCGGAGCGGAGGATGCCACGAAGACCACTTTAATTTTAGCCAGAAGTAACTCACTCGAACGACTAGTACAATTAAACACAGGAACAGTTTAGTGGCGTCTTGGGCGGGGACGTCCAGCTCCACTGTCTGCTGTAGTGATGGCGACACTCACGGCTCTCGTCAAACACGGCGTGTTTACACAAGTGTGTCCCAGGTGGACAGCTTTTATGTGTGTTCCATTAACATCGCCGCTGCGTAAAACCGTTAATAGATAGAGAAAGCTCCCTCGGGGTATACCGCGGCCGAGTGCCAGTGGCCGGTGGCGGGCGGCACTGACTGCCAACAGTGCCAGCACGGTCAGTTCCCGTGCGGGCCGCAGCCGCGACGGTCGCATCGCCTCAGCTCGCTGATGGAACTAGCAACGACAAGCAAGTCAAACATCGGCCTCGTCGGAGACACACCTGTCTACTCGGTAGGACTGACATTATTTATTGTATCAGCGTGGTGGAGTATGTTCTAGGCCTCGTCACCCGTGGTCAGTAGTGGACCATCGCTACAGGTGTACGCCGGGTCTGTTACATCCTGTAAGTTTATTTTATACCTAAATAGATTTAAATAAACTCTATGTTCTGCCAATTTACTGTAGTTCCTAAATGATATCGGCGTATACCTAGACATCAACAAAAAACATTTCAAGACCCAAGTACAAACGTTTATATACCCCGGCTATATATTATATATAGGTACGCAAGGCCAAAGGGCAAAACCCAGGAACCTATAATAGTCCGTTAGTGTCCTTGTGGTGTCGCAGTGTCCACTCGTTCAGAACAGACTTCAACAATCGAATGCAGTAAGTAGTACACATTTATTTTTTTGTAGATATCGTAAAGAGAGATCAATAAGGGTTTATTTCCCGTCATTGCGGATTCCACTTC
>DWJZ01005710.1:0-13772 GCA_018249125.1 Asbolis capucinus | reverse complement strand
ATAGTAGCTTAGGTAAATAAATTCGTTTTTTTGGGTCTATAAATGAATAAGGTGCAGTTTAATTGACCTATCTATTATATTTTAATTAGCGATGTGTCGACTAGTCGGTAAAGTCGACTAGTCGGTAAAGTCGACTATCTGGCTTCAATCGTAGTCGACTAATAGTCAACTACTAGTCGCCAAAACGCGCCGACTAAGTAACTTCTTTTCTTTCGTGTGTTTTATTATTTTTATTGGCTTATCAATATCAATAAACAATGACGTTTTTTTATGACCTATATACATAAAACGTATGTATAAAAGTAATATGTTAATAATATTATATGTTAAAAATTTCTTTACTTATATTTTTATTTTGCAATAAACCCTACATTTTAAAGTAAAACGAGCCTTTTTTTCGGTAATAATTTAACAAAATTACTTATTTTCAGCTTGACCGACTACTCGGCTGATTAATCGGTTGTGAAGAAACGGAAGTCATATTCACATGTCTTATTCCAATGCATATACTGTATACGGTATGATGAATAATGTTCTATTTAAAAATGACAGAATCCAATCCGTCTCTATACAAGTCAGATCGTTAGTCTAAGATAAAAAATTCATAACCCCCCCACCGCTACACATTCATCTTACAAGACGCACATCAAACGAATCGCGAAGGGTTACTCCATCCACCGAGGGTAAAGAAAAAAATCACCAAGTAAAGACGCAATTACTCCTCAGCAAGCTGTGATTTGCAATTAACATTTCGAGTTGTTACTATTTTAGACGGTCTTAAGGTTGAATTTCGCGTCACGTTTCTTAGTTACGCGAAAATGTAAGTTTGTTCTGAACTTCGCTAAAAGCATGGGCCGTATCAAAGAAATGCGTCTAATGAATGTATTGATAGCTGCGCTTATGCGTATGTCGGAGTATTTTTTTAGCAGGACGCGCTTGTGTGCGTGAAGGAGGGGGACGCTAAGAGACGCTTTCTTCGGCCCCTTCTTTCTTATAGCGCGCTCTGTGAGCTTGATACTTCAAGTTCACGATAAATTTTGAATCTACGTAGCCTTTTTGGTAGTAGTAAGGGGTTTGAGGTCGATTTCTGTAGACAGGATTTGTGGTAGATGAATGTTTGTTCTTGGGCTAGTAGTTTTATTTGTGTTTGTCCACGCTACGTGTGACATACCCGATGGAGGGTGAGAGTGTTTAAGCGTTAATTTATTTGTTATTTTTCACGAGAATAGAACAACGAGAAACTTTTATAGACATCGAAAAACTTCTATAGACATCAGAAGACCTAAAATGATAAAAAAAAATTGTTAAGGTCCATAATTCTTAATTAACGCAATGTTAAGAACCAATAGTTTGCGTGGTAAAATTTACTTTTCAGATAACGTACCGTAATATAGTCTTAATGTAATATAGTCAAAATTAATACCATTTTATTAATACCATCATATATGTATCGGTACAATAAATTTGTAACTGATCGCTGGCTTTACATGAAAGAATTACTGGGGGTTTTTCGTAAAGAATAGAATACAAAACAATAGTATTGTCGATACCTTTATGCGCGCTAATCACAGAAAATAATTATTTTCAATGTATTGATGTATTTCTTAAAAAAATATATATAAACGTTTCTTAATTTTAATTGATCACAAATAAAAATAAAAGAATTAAAAAAACCACCTACAGTCCTCAGGCATGTATACTAAAACGCAACGAGAGCAGTTACTATTAAATAAAAAATCTTCACACTTATCTACCCCTTTGTTAGGATTTTTTGTATTACAGTGGTATGTTCAATACAATAACACGGACCACAAACAAATATTTAACTGTCACAATTATCTACCTCACCCGAGAATCGAATGCAGGACCGCAGGGCCGCTCCAAACAGGGACATCGCAAGACATCTCCCAGACCAAGACTACGCACTCCCACTATAAATCACCCCATTTCACAGAGCTCCGTCGATCGTCTCAAAGTTGCACGCACACATCCAAACAACACTATTCGCCACACCGACGCACACACGCACAATACCCGCGAGGGGCGCGTGCCCTTGCAAACTCCTCCTTTATATTTTCTTTGTTATGTAAAAAAAATAATAATGGTAGAAAGGGGATCTCAAAATCGATACTCCAATTGCTGTACCTACTGTCGTTATCGGACCCATTTGGACGCGATTTTTTCATGTTTGGGTACTTAATGTATTATTTGGGATGACTTTATGTATCTATTTAAAGTACAAAATTAAACTGTGAATTTGAAATTCAAACGACAGTTCGAAAAAGTTCCGTAGACGATTTTTTTTGTAAAGCTAGTTAGTGCTTGACTGCAATCCCACCTGGTGATGAAGTCGTCGATGGTAAAGAGCACTTTAAGCGACGATAAACAGCGAAATATTCACTTAACCGTATCGACTGGGATTCAAAGTCAAGTCCACTGGTCAGGTAAAGTTAAGAGAGCATATTTTCATTGTTAAAAAAAAAATTTGCAATGAACTCTGCTGTTAGAAGTTTTTTTGTAAAAAAACGAATATATTACGTGTTATAATAATTACTAATTTGTATGACAATAAAGTAACTTGATTAACTAAGTTTTTATTTAGTTAATTAACTTATTATTCCCTATGATAAAATTAATGTATTGGCTTTTTATTTTACCTTTAACTTTGAATTAAATTCTTTATGAGTTGCTGACGATGTAAAACACCATATATCTCGATCGTTGCAGAAAGTATCGAGATCCACACAATTGTAATAACGTAAAATATCCAAAAAAATACTCACATAAATATTCAGCATTGTACATTTTATGACTTCACCGTAAAATCAAACAGAAAATTTTAACTTGAATACAAAAACCACACAGTTTTAAATTTTCAAATATCGAAACAAAAATCGCGTAAGAATCGCGATAGAGTGCGTTACTTTACTGAGAACACAGAATATAATATTGTAAACAGACTAGTAAGAGAAAACGATTTGCTATGAGTTTGAACAGCAGCCGATAAAACCAAACTGAATAGAAAACACGAAATACACGAATCCGTTGATGACCCAAATAGAACTCCAGGGTCATCAGAAAACCGGTTTAAACACTAGATTTTGTCTTTCAATAGGTACACAAAAGTACGTCCAGATGGCGGATGCAGCATCCCTTTGATCACAAAAAAACTAGTTTAATATGTGAATAAACTTTTGTCCTGTGATCGGTTATATTTTGATTTATTCGATTTTTAGTACGAGCGCCCGGTATGGGAATAAAAAGATGAAGTTCATTCAACAGGTACCTTCGCGTTCGAAATTGATTGAGGATGAAAGTAATTTAAAGTTTAGATTCTTATGGAAACGGGATATATATTTTTGATCAGTATATCGTAAGTAATACTTTAGGTGTTATGTTATATTTACAATTCGGTTATGAAATGCAAACTACATAAATTTTCTATGAAGTTGAAGCAAAGTGATCTGATTGGTTCTAATAGGTTTGCTGAATTCCCATACAAAATTAAGTTTCTCTGCTCAAGAAAAATCCGAAGAATCTTATGTAATATCAAAGTAGATTTTTATTAAATATACTATGTTGTAGGTTTAAAGTTGTATTTAAAATATCATTCAAATCATACTCAGTTACTTGCTGATAAGTTATATCTAATATGTTTTAAATAAGCGGTAGATGTTTGGCTATTTAAGTGAAAAGGCCGTAATTTATTTTCCAATCTTTATTACAATTTGCAAACACACATTAAAGCTATTACTAAATTAAACTTAGTATTAGTCAAGGTTAATACAGTTAACAATTTATGCTCACACTTATGTTTATACAATATCACAAATTTTGAAGTATTTACTTACACATACACTTACGTAAGTACTTACTTACTTATTTACAATTGGATAAACATAACAGCGCAGTAAATAACCAGAATACATTTACTCAAAATGAGGCTTCAACCAAAAGACGTATTCTTAACATTTTTTTTGTCCAAATGTATTTTACACAGAATAATGATTTAATTTTCTATATAGCAAAAAAAAATAATTAAAAGCACAACTTAAATAAGCGATTAGAAAAATAGAAAATTGTTACGGATTGTGTTCGCGACTGTACCGCGTACTTTTTATTCTTTCCTTGGTAGTCGGTCGATGTTTTTCGCTTTCATAAAAACCGCGTAAGTGTCGGTATTTAACCGCATACAAACGCGTCAACGGTTCACTTTTAGTTTGATATGATTCGGAAAACAAAGTAAAAGAAACACCTTTGATAAAAATTTTACAAGTTTTTGCGACTTTACACACGGCGACTTTTATTTTACACCTGTATAAAGTTGAAAGTGGACAGAATATTGTTTACATTTTTTATTGTTTGCAATTTTGTGTGACCATGTTACACCGTGGTTACGATTACTTGCAATCGACGGATGAAAACATAAATGCTGAAGGACAAAGTCAAGTATTACAAAGAACAGAAACTCTTAAAATTAGAAAAATTATCTTAACTTGAGAAGTATAAGGCACAAGTTACAGTGCGTACAGTTGTCATATTTCACAGGCATAGCTTTCAAGTAATGAATTATTCACAATTTTTACAACATTTTTAAGGCACTTAAATTTTTACTTACAACATTCATTTTTTCTTCCGTCGATACATAGAAAATACATACTACATAACAATACAGTAAAACAATACAATAAAATAAAAGTCCTTTATGAGTTTATTTATATCCAATAATGTTTTATGCTGAATGACTGACTGGGAGATCAACTCACAGCCCAAAATACAGATCATATAGACCTGAAACTTGGAGGGTGTGTTCTCTGTATGACGCAGGCATCCGATAAGAACGGCTTTTTCGAAATTCTACCCCTATAGGGGTAAAAAACGGGTACAAAGTTTGTATGTGACAACATCATTTCTAGGTCTAATATGCTTCAAATTTTGCGTAAACATTCTTTAAAAGAATTGATGATGAAACTCCTCGCCTAAAGAAATTAAAAAGTAAGTATTTTATTTCGAAATACAATTAATTAATGACCATCGAGTAATACGAGTTGCTTATTTAATTAATGATTATTTTTAGAATACATCATTATGTTACTTTGTCACGTAAATATAATTATTAATACAATATTTTTGTGATCAATATAAAAAAAAAAACTTTAAACTGAGCTGTCTATGTGTAGACACACGGGATATGTGTATTTGTGCGAAACAAGTACTGGGTGGAAATAAGGAAAGAAAACAATGACACAGATATTTTTGTCTGTTTGTTTATTTGCTGGTTTGTGCACTTTAAGTCTACAAACGGCTGATCCAATTTGAATGGAGATTCCACAATACTGCACTATGCTTGGTCTAATATTAAAGAATTGTTTTATTAGAACTCGATCAACTAATAAGATATAATCCCGTCCCGCCTATGGCCCTCAGGTATAACGAAGCGAGGCGCGGACAGATATTCGTTGGCAATATCATTTGGCATTTTAATTCTCAAAAGAATTCAAAAATCTTAATTTAGTGAGGAAAATCTTTGATTATAGTGTAAATTTAAATATTACCGAGTGATAGTGAATGAAAAAAAAATTAAACTCCACTAATGTTCTTTGTTTGGGTGAACATAGTTAGACCTGTAGTACCTACATACAATTTGATTAAATCCTATACAAATATTATAAATGTAAAAATTATACGAAACGACGGATTGGCGTGTCTTTTACATGAAGATAGTTGATGGTCTGGAGTTTAGGAGATCTGACATGGGCTACTTTTTATCAACATTACCTACTAATTTTCATAATGATTCCTAACTACCTAAGATTTATCAAATCAAATTATCTTTATTGTGGAATACTAAAATACAATAGGTATTACATAGTTATAGTGGTATAGTATTCTCGGCAGAGCTGGCATACAAATTAAATAAATAAAAAAAAAAATACAAATTTTAAAATACAGATACACAAAAATGAGATAAAAAAACAAACTATAACATTAAAGTCAAAGGAGTTATTAAAATTGTTTTAATTATATTATCGTCTAGAGAATAATAACATTTATCAATTAAAAATATTTGTATTTTCTTTTTAAATACCTGCATTTAATTCAAATATAAGCCGTTATGCCCATTGTACTTCTCACAACATTCTACTTATTTTATAAATACGAATGTTTGTGAAGCATGGATGGTCGATGGATGGATGGAGCAGGTTTGAATTAATTTTGACACAGCTAGATTACAGCCTGGAATAACACATATAGGTACTTTTTATTAACATTCCACGCGGGCAAAACCGCGAGCAGAATCTAGTTGTATTATAAGTCTGTATATTTATACGGTCAATATCAATAGATTTATCCTATTTAGGGTCTTAGTTGACCGACCGGTCCAGCAGCTGCGAAGTATTGTGCGTGAAAATACCCTATTTAATTTATTCTCTTAACAGAATATAACAAATGGATGATTTAAAATATTCGATGATTTGAATTAGTATAACACTATAATTTTTATTTAGGTCATGTTTTTTCGAGGCTGCCTTGCTTACAAATTCCTGCTAATATTATAAATGCGATTTGTGACGATGGATGGTTGTGTGTCGCACGCAAAACTGAACGGATGCATGGATGGATTTGGCACAGTGAAAGATTATAGTCTGGAATAACACATGGGCTACTTTTTATCAATGTGCCACGTGGGCGGGCGAGGCTGGATCTTAGTAAACATTTTTTTGATATGTTTACCAAAGTATCTTTTGTAACTCGTATTGATTTACAAAATGTAGGTACTACCATTTGATTTATATGAAAAATAAAACAAAATCTACTTTAATATATAGGTTTCATTCTGTATTACATTATTATACAACATGAAGAAACTTTTTTAAGGCGGAAGTTCAATGTGCCTAAGTTTTGAGAACTTATTTGGAGAAAAATATTATACTTAATGTGTATTGAGGAAATCGACATTTAGTGTTAGGATTACTAGCATCTAACTTTAGTTTATAAAATTATAATAATTATGGCTATAACTGATAGGAATTTTATAAATATGACTTTACATTTATCTTTAGTAGTTTGTAGTAAGTATTCGGTGGGCATTAAAGGATGCATAGACAATCAAAATATTATATGCTTACTATTACAATTATAAATAACAAACTGTAACCAATTATTTTGACACAAAATTCAAAATTTATCACATTAGGTACCAAACTACGCTTTTTCTACTCTTCACAAGATGTCACTAGCATGGCGAGATCGTAGCGACACTTTCAACTGTGGAACTATTTTCATTTCGTGCGACATCTAGTGATGAGAAGTAAGTAGTGAAAAAAACTAAATTGTTCCTGCTACTCGCTGACAGATAGTGCTAAAAGGAAATATGATAACATGTTAGGGCATATAAGGTATTGTTAGAATTTTATGAATTCCCATAACTTTTTATATTGATATTATTAGGACATAAAATATTCTGATAATTAGTATACATTCAGATATACGTGTCATCGATAAGTAAATGACCTGGGGAAATTCGTTCCGCATTAATATTAATGTCTTGTTAATTCATTGACAACTGTTACACTTGGTAAAATTTAATTCGAGAAATATAAATTATTTTAAAATATATATTTATTAATAGGTAGTTATTTTGGCACATCAGTTTCAGTTATTGGTAAGTGGTGTACAATACGATTTTTCCATTTTGTATTATCCATACTGATAATTATGTATTTTGTAGTACACCGATATACATTATGTTGTTTTACCTGCCAAAAGATTTGATTTGCCGACAACAATAAGAAAATTTAGGGAACCCTCCATATACTTTGAAAAAATTCAACTCCAGCCTAATATTTGGTCCATACATCAAATGTATATACATATTTATTCACAAGCCAGCAACAATCATATATTAGGTACTAACGGTCTATAACCAAATACAATTGTGAACATTATTATCAATAAATGCTATCCTTAAAATTAAACTATATCTGATTGCCACCATCTTATATTTGGGATGAGCTATTAAATAGAACGATTTTTAGAATTTCTATCTATTTTTTTATTTATCTGTGCCCTAAAGCACCCTAATGCCATAAACGGCTGATTCGAATGTGGTAAACTGTTCATGTATTGTGCTCACATTGTTTAATATTTATTGTTAGTTTTATTAAAAACTAGCTTTTCTCGCGACTACGTGTACGCACAGTCGGCATTAGATGTAAGAGATCTTTAATATAAAAATGTCTTTTCTATTTCAATCAAAGAAATTGTTCGTTGAAAGGTTGGAATTGCGCCCAGTGTCCACAACCAACACCTTCTTTTGAAAAACACAATTTTTCGCGCCAACGGAGCGTTCTAAAGAAAATTACTGAACGGTTCTGTTCGAAATAGGTTTCACCAATATTCTATTACAATTCATAAGCTTTATTAAGTACCCTATTACTGGGTGGTAAGGTTTGTTTTTGCTTGAATATATTATGTTAATTTACATTATATTTTGGTGTGCTTTAGGCATTATCTGTGTAGCCATGACCTGTTAAAGACTAATACGGTTATTGGTCCCTATTAAGGTTAATTTTCAGTTATAGGTCTTCACCCGTTAATACAGAATTTAGTAAAAGATTTAATTCACTGGTAAATTTTCGGTTTCTAGTAAAGATCAGATATAAAGAAAAGTAGATACGAGTACGTAAAGGTTACTATGCAGTGTATTTCAATATTTTTTAATATGCGACCACCTCAAATGTTGGGAAACTCTGTCGACCCCCTTCAGCTATAGACAGACAAAAAACAGTAACGCAAAAGATTAAAAATGAATAGTAATTTATAGATTTTTTATTTTCTCTATATTTTTTTTGCCTGCGCCCCCCTTAATCAGGCCTCGCGACCCCCCCAATAAAGGCTCGTGACCTCTCAAATTAGGCCCCGCCACCCACGCTTACTACCTAACTCTTTCTTGGCCCTAACACGAGGATATTGCTAGGATAGGATTGGATTTTACTGGGCACTGGTTACCGTATACAGATGAAGCCTAGAGCATACGCCATCAGGCAACATCCTCACTTAACATCAGGTGGGTTAGCCAAATATAAAAGGTAAAAAAAGCCTCTTGACTATATACTCATGACTGGAGATACGAACCAACTATTTTAAGCTATAGGTAGGTATAGTGTTTCCTATAACATATTATTATGTTATATGCATATATACAAGTATAATACATGCTTTGGAGTTTTGGCGAGGGTCTCGGGTCGTCTGATTTATGTCTGTCTCTTCCGACGTCCGGCGTCATTATGCTAATGATGTTTAAAACGCAATGTTAATTTTTCATTCATCCACCTACACCCGAATCTAATCAAATAATTTTGACAATGAACACTTGTTTTAAATAATTTTAAGTAGCTTAAAGGCTGTCGACAAGGCTTAACGTTTGTCATTTGACAATAACTACTGGTCTTTACCTTTAAAACACGAAAGTAATACATCCAGTTTCCGACAGTGGTCGATATTGCCTAACTTCGCCGATCACTTAGATATTGCAGAAGTTACCAACCTGTAAGCTTTTCTAATTGTAGTTCTGGATGGCTTAAAACTATTTTTAGTAAATAAGGCAGTATTGTATCACAAGATTAAGACTAAAAATTATTTTTAAATTTTCTTAAATTTTTTTTTTCGTTACTCAATTCAAATTTTAAAAAGAAATTCAAAATAATTCTTTGCAAAATAAATTAAATTTAATAGGAACATTTAAAAAAAACTTTTAAAATATAAAAAATTTGTGATTTTTGAGACATTAAATTTTAATAAAATTTTGTAAAACTTTGTAAAAACCCTGATAATATATTATCAAAACTGATCTAAGATCAAAACTTACTTTTAATTCCTAATCTTTCTATGTCTTTGTAATGTAAGCCTTATTGATAACCCTATTTAAAAAAACTTAGTTAAACTTAGTTTTACCGCCTCGTTTTATAGCGCCAAATGCAGTGATGATATAAGATTACTAGATTTCTAGAACGAACAGTTTCGGTCAAAAAAATACACCAATACGACCTTATCTTAGACACAACGCACGATGTACTCGTAGCAACAAATAGTTGTGATTTATAACTGAAACAGGTTAAGCTGACTGTAGATGCGAGAGGTAGCTTTTTTCGTGGCGAAATAGTGCCAATACGAACGAGGTAGGTAATTTTGTTAACAACGATACTTATTACTTTTTTAGTACAAAAGTATGAAAACTAATATGTTGGTTGTCAACATGTTGCGGCGCCTAAAGATAATTAAAACTAAATAAATACAATGAATTACATGGAGAATTTTGAATCAACAACAAACCTATTCTAATAATAAAACTGTAACGGCGTCAATTCTATACATTAAGTATTTTTTTTTAATTTTGATGCAGGGAGGCTTTGATACGGATATAGAGAATAAAACTTTTTTTTTATTTATTGTCCGTCTGTCTGTTTCGTCGAGCTTCACAAAAAAGCCACTGGACAGATTTAGATGAAACTTTCCACAGTCATAATTTAATAGGATATGTTTTATCCCAGAAAACCGATTTGTTCCCGTGGGATAGTAGGTTAAAGTTAGTATGGCAACTCGGAAACCAATGGACATATTTAGATGAAATTTAACATGTTTGTGGCTTATGTAAGGACATCGGATATAGGTAACTTTTTATCCCGGAAAACTGCTTTGTTCCAGTGGGATTTTTGAACAGGATTAATTTTTTATGGCAACTCTGAAATTACTGGACAACTTTTCTTCCAAAGCGAAGCAAGGGCAATTTCTAGTTAATATATACAAAAGTCTGTCTGTCTGTTCGATTTTAATGAAAATTAAACAGCTACAGATATAGGTAAGACCTTGAGAAAAAAAAATAGGCTGTCTTTTAGCGCGAACACACTTTAGAAGGTTTTAAAAAGGCGACGCAACTTCGTATCTAAGTTCGTCATAGTCTAAGGAAAACCCAAGAAAATTTTTGGGAAGCACATACGAGTATCTATTGAAGTACATAATAAGAAATTTCGGTCTGTTTGGGGGGGAGAAAAGGGATGAAAATTATTTATACAAATAAATAAAATTGGAGTGTCTGTTTGTAATATTAAATTATCAATATTTAACTAAATGCTTATTATATATGTGTACACGGTACATATATCAAAATACAATATTTAAAAATTTTTGTCGGTTTGTTCAGACTAATCTCTGGAACGGCTGAACCGATTTTCACGGGACTTTCACTGATGCAATGAGTGACTACTAAGTTAATTTTAGAATTGTAAGATATAAATTATCGTAGAATTTGCGAACTGAAAATAACTTTTTCATTAAATTCCACGAGGACGAAAACGCCGACACAGTTTAAAACTAAAGCGAAAATTCTTTATAACAATTTTATTTACGCATTAATCATTGCACGATACGTAACCTTTTGCATTAGAACGACGGCATGCGTTAACGCACGACGTGAACTGAATTACGATCCCACCTGAAGGATTCACTATGAAGTCTTTGATGATAAAGTCCACAAACTTAGTAGATGCCTATTCACTCTTGACTTGAAGACATTTACATTGTAATTAAACGGAAACAACGACGCGAGCAACTTATTCCGGTCCTTCGTGATACTGTAAACAAAAGACGAGGCAAAGCGCGTTGTTCGTACTGCCGAGAAGTTAACGACGATGGGATAGATACGTATTTTTTACGTCTTTTCACCGTCTTTCGAATATGGAATACGGAGTATTCTAATTATGAATACGTAATATTTTTTTATAATAGATGCTCATCACCTATCATATTAGTGCCGCATAATTGTCGCACTTCCCTGAAAGAAATCAGTTTCATGCCGTCGTTCTAATGCAATTATTCTTCGTCTGTCGCCTACAGATTTAAATAAAATGAGAGAATATAACAATATTTCATGATTTTATATATGTATTTAAAATTATATTTACATTTTTCTGTGGGAATTTTCTCATTCAGAGAAAAGACCCGTGTTTAATAGTGGGCTCTGATGGGTTGACATGAAGTGTGGGAATTTTAGCTATAAATTTCGTCTATGATCCAAGCATTTGTATTTTTGGTCGTCATTATTAATCTGTTCACAGACACGTTCGTCAAAAATGGCTGATTTGATTTGCATGCGGTTTTCACTAATGTATAATGGTTTTATGTTTTAGTCGGTTTTAAATAAAAAAGTTACTATATTTAAAATTATATTTTAACAATCCCGTGTACGGCCTTTAGCTTTACAGAAGCGAAGCGACCGCAGGTGGCTTCAGCCCATTAATGAGAACGGGTCTATCCTCATACTGAGGAGGCTAGAGTAGTAGAGGAGAGCAGAGGAGGTAGTGGCATACTCCACCACGCTGCTCCAATGCGGATTAACAGAGGGGTTAGTGGCCAAGAACGGTTAATGGGGAGAGCAGTCACTAGTCCGAAATATGACAGGTTTGTTATGTATAATATATATATATATATATAAATCAATATTTGTTTGTTTGTTTGTCTTTTATAGACTCTGAAATGGTAGGAGATAGATCACTGATGTTTTTAGCAAATTTGTTCATAATTCTCTGGACTAGGTTTTGGGATCACAATAGTATCGATGGGACACATGGCTGATGAGATGGTGCGTGGCAACACGCGCCGGGTACAGCTAGTCATTTATATTTATGGTAGTTTAATCTGAAAATAATTAATCAAAGAAGTGATACAAAAATATCACCGGGCTAGATAGAAATTCTGTCTCCGCGAGTCTTGAAATAAACTATATTTATAAGTTGTTTTTGCCGAGTTCCCACACTTTGCACTTAGTTCGCTAAGTGCTGCTACCAATCCGTTTTTTGTTGCCAGTTGTTTTGCACTTGGGTAAGTATTTATTGAACTGCCTGTGAAAACGTCGCTATGACAGCTTATAGAAAATTTTGATTTGGTTTTAAATAATGTTTTTTTAGTTTTTGTCATTTTTATATCATGCAAATAAATTACATTAAGTATTTTTCCACTTATTCGTACAACCACGTAACTTTATACTAGGTAATTTTGTATTGTAACAAATGTAATATACTTCCTAGAACATTAAATGTTTTATAACGAAGTTTTAGAGATGTCGTGTTTAAAAAATATCTATCTATAAATATATATATATAGAAAGCTTGATCAAGTTTGTATGGTAAAAATTCTTCTCGAATCGCGGTCAAGTTATAAGTATCATAAATATATATCAAAAAAACGACATTTATATCGATTAATATAATTTTAACTGTCTAAATAATTAGACACAAAATTCATTTATACATATTAATTGAAATGCTTTAAGCTGTGTAAATAATTAAACATTACATTCAAATTGATTAATTATTTTTTTAACTGTGTAAATCATTAAGCATAACATTGATTCATACATATTGTTTCAAATGGTTTAAGCTGTGTAAATAATTAATTACAACTTCCATATTTATTAATTAATTATTTATGCTGTGTAAATAATTAATCGCAACATTCATATTTAGTAATTAATTATCTATTCTGTGTAAATAATTAATAACAACATTCATATTTAGTAATTAATTATTTTTCTGTGTAAATAATCAAACAAAATTGGACATAGCTAAGCGAAAAGGATCCAATCCAAATCAAAGTCAAAGTTGTTTTATTTAAGTAAAATGGTTTTAAAATACTTATACTACCAAATAACTTAAAATAACAATTATATTAAAAACAATAAATATAATATTTTTATTGAATTTTTTTAATTGATT
>DWJZ01005709.1:0-13772 GCA_018249125.1 Asbolis capucinus | reverse complement strand
ACAAGAGCACACGATGACGATTATGTCACGCCACGCCACGCCAAACCAAAACTTTTTTTATGGAATAAACAGGCACACTAGCAGGCAGATTACCTGGGCAGCAGAGACCACCGCCGCCCATGGACATTAACAACACTAAACTGGGATGTTACTAACGCGTTGCTTGCGTGGACAAAGTAATAGACAATAGACCGCACACGTGGGGAAGAGAACGAAACACGGGTCGCAATATTAGTGAAACAACCGGAATTAATAATGACATCAAATGACCCCAGACACACCAAGAACATCGCTTCAGGACGTGTGACAGAGGGAAAAAAAGAAGTGGCTCTCAAGCTCCCAGCTGGAACATGACGATTCAAGCAAGAAGCAAGACGGGCTTCAAAAAAATATAAAAATCCTTCCGCAAAGCCCTACCACCGAGCAGCTGACTTTTGCACGCCTCTTACGACACCCTGCTAGACCAGGATTGGGGCTTGTATTCTAAGCAGTCCACATACGGCTAATACCGTATTCATAACAAAACTCCTTGGTATCTACCTACTTGAAAATTGAGAATTACCACAGTACCACATAAAATGGAAATGGCTTTGTTCCTGCAGGATAACAGGTTAAAATTAGTATGGCATCTCCGAAACCAATGGACCAATTTAAATGAAATTTAGCATATTTGTAGCCTATGTCAGGACAACGGTCATAGGATCTATTTCATCCCAGAAAACTGCTTTGTTCCCGTGGCATAATGAATTAAAATTAGTACGGCAACTCTTTTTCCAAAGCGAAGCGAAGGCAATTGGTTGTGTCATATAAAAACTATTGACCTCGTAGAAAATATGTCTTACATCATGTAACTGATAATAACTACCTACTTATATAAAAAAATAAAACTGTTATTATTTATAAACGTCATACAGATCTCACGACTATGTAGTTTTGCTAGTCTGTTGGTCTAGTGGTTAGTGAATCTGACTGCAGGGCCAGGTCTTTTCTGTGATGAGCAATAATGTTTGTTCTATGTATGTCTGATTGTGATAAAAATATCTATATTAGTATGCGTTTAAAAACATATATGTATGTTTGTCAGTTGTTTGATCACCATAGCACGAGCATATAGTTAGTTTGGGATCAGATGGCTATGTGTGAGTTGTCCTGAGATATTTATTATTCATACAATTTTTGGGTTTGTACGTTGTTTGTAAAGGAATTAGTCCCAGGTTCTATGTATTGCCGGAAAGAAGCAAGGGCAGTCCCTAGTTCAACATATGTATAAGACTACGGATTTAGAAAAACTTAACTAGTATACTAAGATTCGCGAAAAACAAAACTATACTATACATTTAGTTCGTTTTAGTATTTTTTTTAATTGTGCACTTAATATAAGACGTATGAATTAGAAACAATAGAGTATGTCTAATGAAAGTTGATAGTGTCAAAATATGTGTTAAAAAATATATTACTACTGACAAACGTGTAAATACGGATTTATATTAAAGAAAAATACATGAATAAAAAGAAATTAGTGTTTAATTTACGAATCTTCATCAATATTTTATTCCAAAATTAGACCAAACATCTTTTATTATCATGTTAGACATCGCTATGTCGTAAAATATACATACATATATATTAGAATGAACAAGTGGGTCCCATAATTTGTGGGCTTTGATCTCAAAATGTTCTAGTTGCCAATGTTAAAAATAACTATTTTAGTATTCATTAGACCAGTTCTTAACCTTTTATTGTTGAGGGACCATTTAACAAAATTTCTGTCCACCGATGGACTACCAACGGTATGAAGAAACGTTACAAGTAAAATTTAAAATGAATAAATTCCAAATTTTTTAATGTTTTTCCGGTAGATTCGCGGACCGCTGGGGGTGCTTCCCGGTTAAGAACCACTGTATTTGACAGGCACTATTTATTTTTATTATTATTGATAATTAAGAGTGAAATCTCGTAGTAAAATTAAAAAAGCATAAACAATAAAAATATTAATAAATATCGATTAAAAGTTTTAATCAACAAGTGTATTTAGGTATTACCCATCACTAAAACTACAACGTTCATTGATACATAACACAAACAAAAACATACATCGACGAATTGGAATAGTTGTCGGATTATTCACTTCTTTACAAACAAATAACACTCAAAAACGTTTACTCACAACTACGATAGTAACAGTGACGGCGGTAGAAATAGCAGCACAAACACATCCTTGTTTAAGCTGTCTCTTCTTTGATAATTTTAAAAACTCCTCCGTCCTTGCATCTATAGTCCTGTACAATCCGAATTGGCTGATTCGGGAACTCACCGACCCGTCACTCGACATGTTCACATCACTATTTCCGACTGAAGAATGCCTTGTTTACTGCAAGTGGCCGCGCACAAAAATGTGAATTCTTTCCGATTGTTCGGTGCGATGTTTTCTTCTTGAGATTGTTGCTGTATAGGGTAGGGGTGCGCACTTTCAATTTGTATCGATAATCTTTTTTTACTAACGATTTTACTGATAGAATCAGTTGAAGAGCTCACCCTTTTCAATGCCTAAGTAATTTCCTTTTATCGAGTTTTTTTTTATTAATATTTGAATTAAATCATGATGATCATGAATTAAAGCATCTCGACCTATAACATAAATGCTTTACAGTTTAACACACAATAACATAAAATTAATAAGCTATATATTTGATATTATGTACTAGCGGCATAAAAACCACATACTTACACATACACCACATACTTTACTTTCATAACTGTATATCATTCTTATATCTATGCCTAGGTAGTTTTAATTTATTCATACATATTTTAACTCCTCAGGTGACTTTCGATTTGCATTAAAGTTATATTCAAAGGGCCATTCCTATAATGTATTGATTTACTCAATGAACCCCGCATTAATAGGTTATTTAAATATTTTTATGAAACATAAATGTAACGTCCGGTTCAACACCCCAAGCTGGTATTACTTGCAACCCGTCATTTGTAAACATATAGACCCGACAGACAGTCGACAAGCGCAGACATAGCAACAAAAAACATCGATATCCTATCCATAACATCACTACCAGCCACCAGAGCGTGTCCAGTACGGTCGCGGGCGGCGCACCATCCCGCATTGAACGAGTGAAACGCCTATTATGTATGTTTATCACAACTTTGCATACTGCTGTTAAGTTTATGGGTTTATGAATACACATGGGGACGTATACATGTGTTTCCGTATTACGCTGGGTGAAGATTAATGATTAGATTATGCCTTCACATGCGCCGGTAGCTCAACGTTAATCTTTTGTGAGAGTTACAGCAAGCGTAGCCTTACAAGCTAGTAGCAAACAGTGAAGGAAAACATCGTGAGGAAACCTGCACTCCTGAGAGTTTTCGATGGTATGAAGTTCAATTTGCACTAGGCCAGGGTAGTAGACCTAGACTAAACCCCCTCACACATTGTGGGAGCAAACCGGTGCCCAGATTGCTCATGGCAAAGATCTTGAACCCTTCCGCACTTCGTAGTATAATCTTAGATTGTTTTCTTTTATCGGAGGCCTTCAAGCTACATAAATACTTTTTTTTACCATGAATAAGTTAGCACTGGACTAGGTCCCACCTGATGGTAAGTGGAGATGAAGACTTTGATGATAAAGCGCACTAACTTAGTAGATGCCTATTCACTTTTGACTTGAAGACATTTACATTGTAATCAAACGGGAACACCGACGCGGCAACTTATTCCAGTTCTTCAAGATATGGGTAATAAAAGACGAAAAGTCGTTCGTACTGGCGGGACGTTTATCATTGCTCTTAAAATACAGTAATTAACAAAGCCGATCCCCTAAGAGGCCTCCCAATTAAGAAGACTGATTCAGGAGCCCAAGAATGATGTTAAACCTATGCATTTTGACGCATTTAATAGCTGTCGCAGAACCCAGCAATTCTGAGTTGCCGGTGAAATTTTTTCAAATAAAATCATGTAATAATTTTTAAAGTAATTATTATTAAGAGTGTTGTAATAAAATACGAATATTACTGATTTATAAATCTAATAACTTTAAATATTTTATGTGGCTATTATAACAACGCTACATATTTCTTAAACAAATCTATAGAACTCTTATCGTCGCTGGACAGTCTGTGTATTTGGACTTCTCCATCTCCAGTCAGCAGCGCCTGGAACAATAGTGACCAAAATCAAAATCTACGGTAAAATTATTTATTTCATCATAGGAAGTATGCAAAAAGAAGAAGCAGGTCAAACGAAAGTAAATACATCCAAAATCGATCGAAATATGTATACCTGAAGTAAATATAAACGAAAATATATATATAATGAAACTTTATTATAACAATGTAATTATTTTGTTATAATACGGTCAGTAATCTAACAATTGTTTACGGATTTTATAATCACGTAAAGTAATTTTGAAAAAAAAACTGAATTCATTTCTTCGCAGTACTTAATAAACAGTACATACAAAAACAATAATTGAAAAAAAATCTCTGTTGTTATCATCAGCTCTTCGGGAGCCCTTAGAAACATCAGACACTTATATTGGCCACTAACACATAAATCCTGTGCTCAGACTATAAATAAATTAAAGAATATTGCCATAAAAACTGTGAAACACAATGTAATCTTACCAAAGATCCAGCTCTACTAGAAGCGGCCCGCGCGCCGCAGTCGAGCACGCTCCGTGCATAGATGTCGCTGTAGGTGAGCTCCCACGTCACTACCGCGCCGCCCGCTGTCACCACCACCAAGCAGAACGGGTTGGTCGGCGACCACGACACAGAGCGGATCGATAACTGAAGATTAGAATTATAATTTCTAATATTAATATTGTGCTTTATAAAGCCAGCTTAAAATGTTAACTTGATGACAGTGTCGGATTTAAACTATGAGCCAGGGGCCGGCAACCCGCTACCCGTATGCCATTGCAGTACAACCATAAGTTGCGATGTATAAATGAAACTCCATTTACACGCAACATATTCATGTTTTCGATGCAGGAAATGTCTCGCAACAATATCCTTGTATGTTATATCCTAAGCAATCCACCCTTATCCATAACTAAAACAAGTGACGGTGTTTAAAATCAAGCGGAATTATTATCCCGAACGTCAATTTAAAACGAGCTAATTTTCAAACAGCCTTTTAATATTCTAGCAATTTTTTGGTCCTGTTTCTGGTGTCCTCCAGGACGCCAACATCTGTATAATTTATTTATGAGTTGATCCAGCATTGGTGGTCGACTCTATGGATCATGAACATACCGTAATCTTGATCCATACAAAACAGTTCGAAATATGGTCATTTATGATAATTGTGATCACTCATTACAACTAAACATTATATAAAAGTTTAAAATCATAAACCCGCAATTTCCTACCTTATGGTAGTAAAACAATAAACAAATGGCAGTAGAATGTAAAACTTTGAACTGGTAACACTGTTTGTTTGGTTCAACATTGTTTAAATTAGGAACAATTCTATTTTACTTACTTTAGCGTTATATCTGGAGTCACCAGCGTCAGGTGATGACTGTTGAGGGACGCTGGCGATAAATCTTCCCTTGTGATCAGCTTGACATTTCACCGTCGTCGGCGGCCCGTTACTAAAAGTGAATAAAGGATTATAATATATTACTTATGGTCACTTTGTTTAAACAGTTACAAAAACAAAAATAGTCATTGTGATTGAACTCATACTCGAACTACAGATATAATCAATAAATTAAAGCTTGACTATGATCTCATTTGATGCTCAGTAGTAAAGTCTCAGGTGATAAAGTACACTATATAAAACTCTACACTGTTGACTTCAACTCATTTCAGATTTTTGCGGTGAATCGGGAAGATTAAGCCGTTGTATTTATTCCTACATCTTTCCAAAAAGATATATTTTTAGAAATAGGGCCGCCTTTTAAGAGACACCCATCTAATTTTGATGTGAGATCATTGTTAGCAGTTGGACTGTAAAGGGCTAGGGACTTCATTCATTTTAGAAATACTTACCGACAGTCTAGTGTAAGAAGAACTCTAGCGTCGAGAACAGAGCATAAATTAATAGTCCCAGTATCAGTAGCCGCCAAGAAGTAAGGCAAGTTACTGTACGTCACTTCTAATTGTGTTACCGATGATTTGTCAGCTAAAACAATGGTTAAAAGCATTTTTTTTTTATTGATCATGTGGTTTTTGATAAAAGTTGAGCCCACAACTACATTCTCAATTATAATTAATGATTAATGTCTTAAAAAGTATTCGTAGTTTCATAGGTACATCAAGAATTATTGAAAAAAGAAGGTACTTACGTGCAACACATATACGGTCAACTTTAAAATCCCTCAAACTTCTTTTGCAGCAAAGCACTTCACCGTTTCCATTAGCTACTAAATAGTGATCAGTCTTATTTAACCACAATACTTTTAAATGATTGCATATAATTTCACAGTCCCAAGCGTTAATGTTGCTATTAATTGGTAGATTTTTCCTTGGGCTAGAAACACTAGCGGGTCTGTCAAAGTTTTTCAAAATGGCCGACCTAGGCCGAGTTAAGTCTTTCCTGCGTTCAGCCCTTTCTTGTTTTCTGTTCGCAAGCCTTCTTTTCGCAGCATTTAAATTGAAACTGTTTTCCACGTTTATTAACGTGTCGACATGTTCAGACAAATTAACTCTATGGCTTCTTTCAAGTTTTATTTTAGACCAATACGCTTTGCCAATATCATGTGTGTGCATTTTGTCTTGTTTAATCAACCATATTAGGAGTATACCTATGTTCTGTAATGTACATATCTGTAAAACAATAGTAAGGCATATATTTGTAAAATTTACAAATTATACATCTAAGATAACAAACAAATAAATTATGTCATTGTACCACCCACTTGTCCAATAATTTTCCGTCTTTCACTTTGAGTCATTTCTCGTTCATCTCCTATAAACTCTAACGCAACTATTTTATCAATCGAATCTTTATTGGTCATGTTAGTCGCACTGTTTGTATATGCAGATACTTGCATCATGCTTTGAGACTTCTGGAATAGTTGAAATGGCTACACTGATGAAAATATACTTAATCTTTCCTATTATTCTTTAATGCAGTAAATATTAGACTCTGACTTGTGATGCGGTGCTGTTTGGCGAGGTATAGCGAAGTGTGTTGAGGTGAGCAGAGAGGAGAGGCGTGTAGAAGATGTGTCATTTTTAATACTACAAGATAAGGGCGAAAGAGATTTTTAGAATACTACAATCATCGAATAAGAATCTGATGCTGTCAACATTGTCATTAAATAAAATACATAGTTCAAGGCAATGGACGTGCATTTCGTAAAATTGTGTTTGTCTTTACTCGAAAGTTGACACTGAGGACCACTGCCGAGTAGGCACCAATTTATTTTCTATTTTATAAGTTAATTACTAAGATAGTATGTGTAAATTTGTTGTAATTAAAAAAAAACTGATATTTACTTCCTCATAGCTAACTTGACTATGCCTCAAATTCCATTCCCTATCTGTTTCTACTGCTGTCATTTGTCTGGTATTCACTTCTACCAATTTAGTAGAATTTCGGTCATCCATTGTTGCAATATCCTTGCACCAAGTTGGTTCCTCTGATAAATCCCATACATGTAATGTACTGAAAAAAATCAGATTCCATAATTTATTTATTATTTGGATACCGTGACAAACTTATAAAAATTCAATAATGCCATTTGCGTTTTCCCAACATACTAGATTTTATTAACAATTTTCAATTTATTTAATTGGACATTATCATTCATAAGCATCAATGTTGTAAACTATTATTGTCATCGATTAGAACACGTTGCGGCAAACTTGCTTTTACGGAAAAACCTGTATAAATTGTTTTTTATGGTAGAACATTACTGCTACTATAGTCATGAACAGCACCAAAGGTTCACCAACACGTGTTAAGACAAGAAGGCTTTTAACCCGCTTCAAAAAGTGTGGAAAACAGAAAAAGAGTATTGCTGTGCATCTTTGAAGCAACTGGCGTCAAAAATGACACAGAATAGAAAGAAGGATGACTAAGAGATGGAGAAAATTAAAATAGAGATTTCGCTCATTTGTATGTTTCTGTTTTAAATGCTTTTCATATAGTTCCATAATAATATCACGAATCTTACCGATCTTCTAAAGCAGCTGCAAAAAGACCACTGGTGTTGCCTCTATGACGTCCAATACGAACACTGTCCGTTGCTTTTAGAACTTTTATTGGTTCACATCTAAGAACACTTGTATCCCACAGACATATATAACAAGATCCTGTTGGTTCACTGTTAGTATCTTTTTTATGATATGTTAAAATAAGATTTTCTTTAGTGTCTGATATACAAACACCAATTGTTTTGGTATATTTTAAATAAAGGAATTTTTTCTCGGTTATCTTACTAGTAGATATACTTAAATAGCCCGTACTAAAAGGCAGTTTTGATTTTTTTACAAAATTTAATGTATCATTGTTGCCTGCATTTAAACTTAAAATACTACTTAATTTACGTTCTGATTTCTTCACAAACTTGCGCAATTTATTCACGTTAAAGTCATTCTTTTTTAATTTAGCTTTATAAATCTCTTCTGGCAACATTTTATCGCTTCCAACACCGTCTTTCTGTTCCAGAAATATTTTTAACGGATTTGATTTATATTCTTCATTTACACTTATACTTGTGAGATCTGTATCGTTATCAATAAGGTGATCATATTTTATTATTAAATCCTCGTTATTTACAACGTGTCTCTTATGTGTATTTTCAGTAGTAATATCATTTGTGGTAAATTCAACAGGAAACTGACTCCATTTATTTTCACATAAAATATCATCAGTCTGCATTTCCTGGGTGACACCATCCTCAAAAGTTTGAATGGCCGTCTGCGTATAATTTTTTCTCCCAAATGTTGCCATGTATAAATCGTACGGTATGGGTTTCATTTCGAAAAGCGAGTATGACATTTCGTGCAGTGTTACCATGCTTAATATGTCTTTTGCCCGTTGTTGTAATCTTTCGAAAATTTTTCGTTTTCGTTTGTTTTCTTTGGATTTTGTGAAGTCTATAAACAAGGGCCTGAAATATAATAAGATTAAAGTAGCTTCGTATAGTTAGCAATTATTGTCCTTTCCCACTTCAGTTTTACTTCAAATAACGTCCGGGTTACCAACTTAGCAAAGTGAACCTATTAGTCATGGAAATTTAGCCACTAAAGAAGAATGCAGAGATCTCGCATAATGACCAGTTCTTCAACTGAAACAGGATGAAATTCTCACCTCTCCAACACTTCAGTATGAACCATTCTCATGCTGGACACTGCACTAGAGCTGGACATCTCTTGAAAGCCTTCGTCGGGAAGCGATACTTTCTTATCATCGGTTGTATCTTCAGACCCTTCGAGTATAAAGTCCATTACAGGCTTTCTTGATGCTGAACGCTGAGATTCACGAAGGTCGAAGTTACCTGGTTGAACAAAACGAAAGGGAATTTCAAATTTTAGTCAATCTGAGGTAATGTGATTTTTTTATTACAAGATACTTTATGGACGATATTTAGGAGTATCGGTAGGATAGGTAATAGGTACTTTGGCTTCAACACATAAATGGTTCCTCCTGAGATACGGTCTTTTCTAATAACCGAGGACTCCTAAAGCATATCCTACGCTGCTCCAAAGCGGACTGGTGGCGGGCTTAGTGCCCAACTATTGTTGGAAGATTCTATGGCACCCGAAAGTCTCCGATGAGGCTCAGAGACTGCTACCTTATGATAATCGCGACCAACGTCTTTACATTCGCTCTCAAGCACAGAAGCCTTAATTAAATTCATTGCCCATCACCGCTCATCCACTTTACTCGCGCACCCGCAGTTGCCTAAGTTGGCCAACCACTTACGATCATAATAAGGTTTTTCATCATGATTCTTTTACTTTGAAAATATGGATTGTCATTTAAAAATTACCAGAATCCAGCATTTTCTCTTCGTCTTTAGCCTCTTTGTGATGAATTTCTTCGGATTCATCACCATCGTCCAATTTTTGTATATTATCGTCATCCTCGGATAGTCTTGATGTTCCATCACTCTTCTCTTCACTGTGGTAGGAGTCAAAATCAGATTCGTAGCTTTCAAAGTCATCTTCATAGCTGACTTCTTCATCTTCGCTAGACTTGGTATTTTGTTTCTGAAAATTAATACGCTTTGTTTATTTAATTATCATCGTGATACTTTTTAACCCAAAAATTCAATCTTAGATATAAAGCCAGATAGTTATAAAAATAGTTTGAACTATTCCAGTGAAGTATGTATGGCGATAATACTTTTGTTCGATAATGGTAGAAACTCACAAGAGGCTAGAGAAAAAAAGCATTCCTGCTCTAACGCCAGAAGTAGTACCACCACTGCTACTAAAAACATATTTTAAAATATTTTATTCTACCACTTGTTGTCGTAATGAAGCACAATCAAATTACAATTTTATTAGTACTAATATTATCTGTGCTAGATAATGGACGGAAATGATGAAATTAAAAGGATTCCAAATTCATTCGGAAACGCCAATATAGCCCATCTACCTACTCAGTTCACCAGCTGTTCATTCACATCTTATTAGTACTATTAGCAATATTTAGTAGAGAATGAAATTGTATCTCGATATTTGACTCGACACACTAATAGACACACTCCTACTTGAGAGACCACTTGTGACCTTTTCTGATATCTGTAAAAACTACAGCACACTCACAGGTTCCACCTTCTTCAGCACCTTGGGCTTGTCATCCAGATCTACGTAAAAAGCCTTCGGTTGGGCAGCCAGCTTCCGGGACAGATCCTGCATGGCTGCATTATTGTCTATAGCCTCCGGAGTGAGGATCTTGACTTCGTCGTCTTCCAACGTCCTCGTTTTAGTTCTTTGTCTGCCTGGCAATTGATCATTGGAAATACGCTTGCTTGAACTAACCTGGAATTAGAAAATATATGTTTCAGTTACGTGACATCCAAATTATTTAATACCGTGGGACAGATATCTATGTGCTTTATTTTTCTTAATTTTGTAAGCATTGAGTTATAATCCAGCACTTGCCCACTACTGAGTACCTCATACCGAGGAGGCCTAGAGCATGCTGCTACAATCCAAGGGGCAATCCAAGTTTTAAGTAATATTGACCACTTATATGCTAATGAAAAAGACATGACAAGTCACACTAACAAAGCAATGGCAGCCTATGGGTGTAAACAGCTTGACAAAACGGTCCTTAGTTTCAATCCTATCTGTAATGTTTAGATTCTAACAGTTATGTACGGATAACGAATTGTCATTTATAATAACTTTTTAACGGGTTACTCACTATTATCGTTATTTATTCCGATATTTTGACCCAATTGCATGGGTTATGGTCACGGCAAGACTTGTCGACACTATGACCCATGCTACTGGGTCGAAATTGCAAGACTTGCCATGACTATGACCCATGCAACTGGGTCGAAATATCTGAATAAATAAGGATAATAGTGAGTAACCCGTTAAAAAGTTATTAACAATTTTTATTGACCACGATAATGAAAGTTTAAAATCAACTAATTATCACTTGCTTCGGCAATGGGCCTCGTAAACCAGCTTGCACACTAAATACACAAAGTTCTCAACGTGTGATCTCCACCAACCCGCGTTCGGCATTCAAGGCGGACAACGGCCCAGCCCCTCATGGTTAGAGGATTCCTGAATCAATCAATGATACAGTTGCAACGAGGAACGGAAATAAATTACCTCTCTCTTAACGCTCCCGTTTTTTATCGGAGTCTCTGTACCAATTTCTAAGTTGAGTCTTCTTTTAACAGTAGGAGAATTAACCGTAACATTAGAAGGAGCCAATTTTCTTGGGGTATTCCTTGATGAAAGAGTTGGAGTTTTTAGATCCGCTTTCTGTTTAGAACTTCTCGAGCTCATCTGGCTCGTAGAGGGAGAAGATTTCAGCAATTCTTTCATAGGAGATTCAGACGTGGGAACCTTTCTTGGTGGAGCTGTTTTTTTTCTCGCGTAAATATCAGCGGTAGAAGATTTAGGTAAATAATTCCGGGGTGTGGATACGCTGTACACACTTCTTTTGACTTTTTCATCGACTTTTGCGCTCGGAAGATCGTCTTTGGTAGACTTTTTTGATCTAATTTTATTTGTAGTTTCGGGAGTCTTTTTTTTGGATTGCATAATTCTTTAATAGGTTTCTGAAAAGAGTCCTGGATTTTAAATGTAAAATGGCAGCACAAAAACTTAAAAATTACTTATCTATATATATATATATAATGATCATTAATTTAGCCATCAGACACACATTGATGGAGATTAGGCCCGTTTCAGCACAGTATTCCGCCCATGACAGGTCAGGTTTAAACCCACCACATGCTTAAACACAGGCTTACTCACCAACCCACCCCGCCACTAGATCCGAGACTATCACAAACACCGTATGCAGTGCTGCAGTACTGGCCTCAGGCTCCCCAAAGACAACTGGGTACGAGTGACGCACACAAGAGAGTAGACTAGAGAGTATGTAGCCAAGCAGGTTTTCTTTACACTTATTTAAGGGTTTTTAGAAAAGAGGTATCTTAACCTTTGAATTGAATTGCCGGCAAAGCGGTCCTGGAATTGTTGCCAAACGTAGCAGCAATTTTCGTGACAGATAAGTGTTTGTTCTGGTGTTCTGGGTGTTATTGAGTCGTCCATGCTGCCCCCGATACAAGGAATCCTGGTGCTAATATAAGTGTGAATGTACTACCCTGCCAGCTCGCGATCGAAGTCTATATTCTCCAGACCTCCGCCACAGCGAAAACTTAAATAGCAGATTTGCATGCTGTAACATAACCTACTTACCTAAATAGGGTCACAATTAAAATGACTGATTCATGCAAAAATATCACTTTCTTCAATAATATTATGATTAATAACAACACAATGCACAATAATTCAATAAATGACTATTTCCCGATTCAATTGCGAAGTTGACATTAACACAGTATGGTAACCATGACAACGAATTACAAACATGCCCCAATTCAACTTCGTGTAATGTACATGTTATTAAAAGAATGGTAATTTTATTGTTATGTAAATAAGAATACGTTTTATCAGACGAAAGATACGATACTGAGTAAGCTAACTAGACTACGCTCTCTGACAGTAAGTGAACATCGGGTTCACGAATTCATTATGACGATTCATCATACGTTACACGTTGAGCCGATTGAGAAAGTTGAAAATGCGCTTCGACTACTTATCGATCGAACTACTTTCGGATCGATGTAGCTGGCGTGCGGTGGAAAGCTGATTGAAGTGGACGTGAATACAAAAAGCATTTCAAAATGTGACTACCATAAAGTCGCTGCGTCGTTGGTGGCATGACGTAGGTTTGTTCTCAATCCTATAGAAGTTGGAGTCTTTATGGATCCCGAGTTCTCTAACTGTGCTGTTTAACCTACGTCCTTGTGGTTGCACAATTAAATTTAGATGGCGTTAGTGATATTTGTGGTAATCACCATCATTCGATTCGTCTGTCCTTTGAATACCAATGCCACTTGTGAGCTATTTTATTATTTTTAATGCACATAGCCACTGCTTTTTGTTTAGTATAAAGCTTTTGAGTTCGAACTAATAAATTATATTTATTGTCGGTCTTTTTATTATCTTCAGATATTTTTAATCTTGTGAGTTTTTAATCCAAAATAATTAACATTAAATACATCATAAGAAATAAAAAAAAATATCTCTTTTGA
>DWJZ01005708.1:0-13772 GCA_018249125.1 Asbolis capucinus | reverse complement strand
GTCAGTGTTCACGTTCGATTACAATGTAAGTATCTTCATATCAAGACTGAATAGGCTTTTCCTAAATTAGCGCGCTTATTGAATATAAAAAATATATATTTCATTTTCCACTGATGTGTAATATTCGTCTAAACTATATTTTTAGACGAATATTAAACATTTTAAATGCCAATAGGTACTCACAATCTGTTATTATTATACCGATATTTCGATCCAATTGCATGGATCTTGCCGTGACCGTGACCCATGCAACTGGGTTTAAATATCGGTATAATAATAAACAGATCGTGAGTACCCGTTTGCATTTAAAATGTACTCAATGTTATTCAATACTCTTAACAAGATCAATATTAGAAAGTGTCATCATCTCAACCCATCATAGCCCACTATTGAGCATGGGTCTCTTCTGTGAATGAGAAGGTTAAGGCCGACATCCACCACCCGGGTCACTTGCTGTTTGGTTTGTTTATGATTTCACACACCTTTGAGTTTTGCAACTCCCCGGCATGCAGGTTTTCTCACGATGTTTTCCATCAACGTTATACCGAGTGACATTTTAAGAAACGCTGGGATTTGAACTCGGACCCCGAGAATAGGAGCCCGAATTCTTAACCACTAGGCTATCACCGCCTTAGAGTGTAGTATATGGAGTCTAAACTAAGCCGGAGCTTATCTTAGCGAACCAGATTCCCCATTACATACATACAATATTAATGACATAAATATATTGGTATATATTACTTGTATTATTTAAATACTACTTAAGTTAATTGTTTTTCTGTACTACATCATATAATGAACTATAGCAGTATACATACATAATTATACCAATCCCCAGAGCAATTGGTCCGCCTACAACCTGCTCAATACAAAGTTCAAATTTAATTACTTTTATTTTACGTCATCAATTGAAATTTTCGATGAAGAATTTTTCACACAAGTATACTTGTTCACACAAGCATACAAATATGAATTTTAATTACTTTTATTATACGTCATCAATTAAAATTTTCGATGAAGAATTTTTCACACAAATATACTTGTTCACACAAGAATACAAAATTGAATTTGAATAACTTTTATTTTACGTCATCAATTGAAATTTTCGATGAAGCATTTTTTAGAATTAGAAGATTTAAAAAAATACTTTTACAAGCGAACTTGTTCCGCCCACAGTTCACCCTGGCCACCGGCCTATGTATCAAAAGTAGCCAATGTGTAGACTATCATCTATCCCTATACCAAATTCCATTAATTTCTGTTCAGTAGTATTTGCGTGACAAACATTCATCTATTCTCACACACTTTCCAATTTACAATATTAGTAGAATTTACTTCACCAAGCGAAATTCTCAATAAAACACCGTCAGAAACGGTAATCTCAAAATATGACGTTAAATTACCAATACATACTCGTAATAAGGGAACTTCGAATTTAAATTAATTCATGAAGAGTCGAGCCGGTCACGTGATTGCCAGTGAAGCGGTACTGAGCCCCGAGCACAGTTTAAATATTGACCAACCACCTTGTTCAGTGGCTGACAAACACTTTAATCGAAGAGTACTTCAAACATGAAACACCGGTTTAGAAATTATCAGTCATTGCTAATAATATAAATGAGGAACTGTCTGATTGTTGCGCTTTTTGGGTTAACCACTGAATTATAATGAAGTTTCGCGCAGAGATAGGCTGAGAAAACTACTTTTATCGCAAAAAAATACTCGTTATCGCAAACAAAGTAGGGACTTTGTATTATAAAATTTTGATTTTCGTTAAGTGAGCTTTTGGTTCCTAAGACGAAATAAACAATTTTCATTTCATTTCATCAGTTTATTATATTTTAATTTATTAGATATGTATTAGTTTGTAATATTTTTATACTGATGGATTTTTTATGGGCCTTAGTTGCTCGATATAAATAAATAAATAAAAATAAATATATTCTCAATGCATATTCGATCTGGATTTTTTTTGTACTAATTTACCAATTTTCAATTTTATCATACAAAATTGGTAAATTAGTACGAAAAAATCTGTTACCTATTTTTACCATATATATATATTATCTGTTTTTACCATACAAAATTGGTAAATTAGTACGAAAAAATCTATTACCTATTTTACCATATACATATATATTATCTGTTCTTACGATACAAAATTGGTAAATTAGTACGAAAAAAATCCATTACCTATTTTTACCATATATATACTATCTATTTTTACCATACAAAATTGGTAAATTTGTACGAAAAAAATTCCAGATCGAATATGCACCGAGTACATATCCGATGATATTATATTCAAGCTGATATAACTATGTCCCAGTTTAGCGCACCTGCAAACGACCGAAGGGTGTGACGAATGATTCAAATGGAATTAGCAAATGGGCGTGTCCAATCTATCTGATACTAAGAGTAGCTCAGAGATATTAGATACCTTCATAAGTAATGACAAATCCACTTAATATGATGCTAAGGATGACTGACTGACACGTAATATACCGTCTGAACCAGTCGGCTTAGAAGCATTTATTACGGGAGTTACAAATATAGGAAAGCATTAAAGTGAAATAAAAGACATACGGAAAAACAGGGGCAGAGGCGCTATATTTCCGCACAAAACTCTCTTGGGCAACCTATTGAAAATCACCGGTACCAGTTCCGAGTTCTTCGAATTCATCGTCCTGGTTGGGCGCCTTAATTCCTTTTAGAATCTTCCATGCCATTGTCCCACTGGCAAACATAATACACAACAATTATTCCCCAAAATAATCTAAGGCATCCATCCAGCTTTCGCAGTACAAAATGCAGATGCTAACAAAACAAAGTAAATTCTACATACAGATACATTCACTAAACATAGATATATGTTTAACGACGACTTAGAATGTCATAAATTAACTTAATCCCTGAGACAAACTGTTGGAGCTAAGCAAATAAACGACAGAGAGCGAGATTCTAATCCCCGCTGATTGTGAGGTGTGGACGCATAACAGGCCCGGTAACTAACTTACACTAAGTATGCATTAAATATACAATTGAATATTCGCCATGTTCAACTTGTTGATTTAAATGGTATTATTCCTCGGAAAACTCTTGCATTAATAACTCAAGCGTATTATTAATGCGTGGATTTATAAATAAACCTTAACACTTTATAAACAATCAATAAATAGGTTTATTCTCAAACATCAATAATTACAAAGAAGAAATATAAATGGGCTAAAAACTTATCGCAGATCATTGAAAATACAGATACGAAACACGATAGCACGAGGCACGAGATGTCATTAGAAACGGAATGCCCTATCTTAGCAGGATTGAGCCGTCTTGAGCTCGCGAGATTTACAGCGACGATAGCTCGCGCCCTTCCGCCGCACCCCGCCCCGCGCGCCGCCAATCCCGCGGGCCTGATAGATGGCCCCTCTAATTATATTTACGTAGCGCCGCTCGCGACCGATAAATCCTCCAGGAATGCAAGAGTAACGCGCGGTTATGGCCAATACATCCCGCTCGGCGCTCGTGAGATCCCTTCACGTATACGACTGTGTTTATTTCGTGTAAGTTTCTGATAAATGTTCTACTCATTATTCTACTACTATTTAAAATGTTTGGAATCAGGTCTCACAATGGTCTCTCTGAATATAAAACCATATACTTACTTACCTACTGCTAAATATCATAGAAAATAATGAAACGCTTTAAAGAAAAAACAACGTTCATGGCAAGTTTTCATTACAATAAAATACACACAGCATACCCCCTACAAAGCCAGTAATAAAAGCGTCCATTCAAAGCAACAAAACAAACTGTTTGAATACATCGGAGACCGATATAGATCTAGAGTCGTAAACATTTACGATGTTGGTAAGCCGCACGTGGCGTGCCATGTCCTAGGTCCTGGGCGGATGGAAATACTCCGGAAGCTCACAATTACAGCAGTACGTAATGGACGCCAGTCTACACGCAGTCACTGACCCTTGCCGAAGGTTAGCCAGGGGTGCAAACAAAATTCCAACGGATGCATCCATCAACCATGCAAACAGTGTGACACGTCCAAGATTCCGATATTAGCTCGCGATACCGCTCTCCTCGAAGGGCCTCGAACGTGTGCATTTACTATGAAGATAGCTGAATATTGATATCAAGAGATAAAGACATAATACTACGTAGTCACAAGGTGATTTATACTTAGATATAACATCCAAATAGCCCTGAGATCGTTCATGTGCCGGCTAATCTTGATATCTAATCGATGGAGATTGATGGAGGACCTACATTGTAGGTTGTAATTGTGTAGAACGTGTAAATACAATAACTCAAGGGAAGCAAATTACCCTTTAAATACTCATAAATACGTAATAATAAGTCATCTTGCACCATAATCTGCAATCGATGACAATCATACGGCCATTAAGGATATAGCTTAATCCCTGCAACATCAGGGAGCCCCGCGTCCTCATTACATCATTTTATAACTCTCGTTATGATTCACAAGAGCTCTGCATCCAGGCCGACGGCGACGAGTTCATCGAATACCAAGTCATCCATAACTATTGCATCACACTCATTCAGTGTCCCGGGCGCATATCTGCAAGATCTGACACATGAGCCAACATAAATACAGCATTCGCTTGAAGCTTTGTAAATCTGATATTTTACTTCGAGTAAAAAGAACCTCAACAAACAACCATCAAATAGCATTCTAAAATAAGTAACTCACACTCAGGTGATAAGAGATACAATCTTGCACATGAGCATGCACACTCGGAATGTTTACTACGAAAATATCGTGGACAAGAGTAGATTTTAGCTAGCGTGTTGGGAGCGATGATATCGCGAGAATGGCGTCCGAGAACGCTTGAGATTTCACAGGACCCTTTATACTCGCTATCGAGAAAACCTACCTTGACCTATCGCCGATCGAATTTGAATTATGATACCGAGATGACAAGAATAATAAATCTGTCAACTCGTTCACTACACCTGGGAGTGTAATCGGAAACGTGAGCTGTAGATGAGATCTCTAGGTTATGTGATACCCAGTCAATGACACATTTACGTGCAATGAACGCTGACATAACGCAGCAGGTAAATTGTACCCTGACATAACACGTCACATCAGCGTTTTCCGAATGGAATTTTGATCAGGTGTATCGAGAGCCGAGGTACCTATTCCCGCCCATATCTAGCCGCCGAAGGTCGGCTAGACTTTCGCTAAGCCACGTCGTCGTACCTCCACATTATGCGAGTGCCCCAACCTAAGAAAATCTAGTCGCCTACGCGCGTGCGGCCGTGCGCGGCGAATACGCGATGCGGGCGCGCCGAGCCGAACGCATTACCATAGAGACAATCAAGAGTCAACACAGGAGCCGTGTTGACATTGGCCCGCTGTTACACTCGGTTTTGTAACGATATCGGGAGCCCGCATTCCGACGCTCGTTGTGTTAAATGAGAGTCGCGATTGTTCTCGGCCGGGTGATCGCCCACGTGCCGCACTATGTCGCACCGGCGTGGCGCAGCTCGGCTACGGCGACGCTGGGCGCGTTGCACAACCCGGCAGCAGGTGAACATTCGCTCGCAAATGGCCTTGCGAGCGAAGGGCACGATCCATATAGCTCGCAAGTGTTACAGAATTATTGCCTTAATTAAAGTAGAATGAATAATAAAACGTATGCAGCTAACTGGAAAGTAAAAAACAAGGCTAATAACGTAAACGGCTAAAGTCATGTTGGGGACTAGTCTAGTACAAGTTAGTGTAAGCCTCTAGCGTCGATCGCGCGGCTTCGCAGCGGACGCGCTGGCCTCGCTCGCGCGCCGCTCCATACAGATCGGGTTTCGTTCCGCAAAGTCGAGATAACTGCTCGCTACCGAGAGCCGCTGCATACTTGCATGCTGACTTTGAAACCGCTCCTAGCCTTATTGTGTCCTCTTTTAGCCGTCGTCCTATTCAAATAGGAAGTACGAGGTCGGTCGCTGTACCTAAATTGATTAGTAGAAGTTTCCTCGTGTCTCCGTAGTTAGTCATAACGGTAACGGTGCGGCCGACCGGTCCGCCCGGCTAAAAACAGAGTTCTAATAATCGACACTCCATCTAAAATAGTCGCGTGACAAACGAAACCGAAAGTGATGCGTGATGCAACGGGCCCGAATTTAGCTGGTGCGGGCCCAGGGCGGTGCATCGGCCGCGCGGCACGCTGGGCCGCCGGTGCCAAGAGACTGGCATTTCGCACTAATGACACGAATAAGATATTAGCGCGGATAGCCGCCGTAGGAATCCGACTCAGGTATTCGGGCCGCGTGTCGAATCAAAATTAACCGTCGAGCGATTCGGCATGATGACGTCGCCGCTTACCACACGTACGTCCGTCTAATCGCGCCCTTGCCGCATCGTATTCGATTTCCATTGCGAGACAATCCGAGTGACCTTTCGGAGAACGCGACAGTATGCAAAACAAGTTCGGACGTTGTAATGTACGCTCAAGAATATAGGAGATTGCAATATATCAGAGTTATGGAGATGAACGTGTTGCATATTACATTTTCAGTTGAACAATGCAGACATGTTTCAATGGAAGGAAAATTCCCAAAATAAAAATGCTTGTCTCATATAAATCATAAGTAGTGCTAAACAAGACATTTTCAAGATATGAATAAAATTACGCTTATAGATGCCTTGACTCGCGTCTGATCGGAGTCATCAGAGTGCATCGTAAGGGCGAAGTCCCCCCACCCCTGGCGCCGCAGTGCACGGTGACACGGCGAGCGCGGGTCGGAGGTCCGGCCGCATTCCGCCGCCGCTTGAAAGTGAAACCGACCGACCAGCTGTAGAAAGTCAACGATTACATCTGGCCGGTGCCGGACGAGCAAAAACTGATATCACGACGCCACACTCCCGGGAAACGAGCCGCCCCGGGCCGCGTCGCACGGTGAAATTGCCAATAACCGCCGGCCGTGGCCACAATCCCTTTCATTTACTCGATCCGCCCGTCCACCGATCAAATGTAGAATTTCACTCAACGAGCCGCGATTGACCCGAGGCTAACGACGCACAAAGCTCGCACTTCGCAACAACACCGATATAATAAAAAGATTTATAGAATCCAATGGCTTCGAGAAAACGAATAGCTGCTCCAACAATAAACAAGGTTCGTTATCTCATACAAAAGTTGCAAAAAGTTGACTCAACGAAATCCACCTAATTCTGACGTAGCAATTTTAATTTATCACACTATCTTTGCGAAAGCGATTAGCTCGATAGCGAACTTTTTAATAAAATATATCACCACAATTGCGAAAAGATACACAAAAACATCGACTGTAAACCACGCAGCAGGTAGTGCGTACTGAGGCCAGTTATTCAATTACAGTAAATACATAAACACAGTGCCATAAACATCCATGGGTGTAAACGAAGGTATTTAATCGAAACAACCGTTAACCGGCTGTTTAACTATACATATTATTATGACAAAAAAAACGTTTAATAATGAACTTGACAAAAATGCCTGAACCGGTGAGTTAATTGCTTACTCCAATATAAATGGGCGCTTCCTGCAATTTCGTTATGTTTACAACCTCGGCGAGGTCAGGCCGCAGTTTATGTGCAGTCGACTCATTAACTGGCCGACAATTAAGCATTCAAAGAAATCCGTGCACTTGCACGACTTGCCTACTTCTAATGAAATAAATTTACATACATACACCGTCCGGTGTTGCGGTGGTCTTAACCCTAATGAACTAGGTGCAATACTAATCTTTAACACCAAATGGTACCTATTTATTTAATAGTTTATATCCATATATTTTATAGAGTACCGGTAAAGATTTTCTTTTTTTTCTGCCTGCCAACCCTAACTTAGATAGGACTGAGTTAGGAGATTTTTAAACCGATAATAGTAAGGAATTATCCACAAAAATATCATATGATTGACAAATATATTTTTTATTAGTTTACTATATTATTATTTTTCTTATAAATTTTTATGTAATGTAAAGTACTTACACTCCATCTAAAATATTTAATTCATAACTAAAATAAAGAGACAACTTAAATAGAAGAGAGAGAAATAAAAAAGTCTAGAATTTGAATTTCAATACATAGAAAACAAATGACATACTGATTTGCAAAGGTACTGGACTTATAGCCATTTTTATTTTTTTATGTAGAATAAGTTAATAATTGATATGGATCCCACCTGATAGTAAGTGGCGATGATGTCTAAGGTGTTGGGCGCACTACTTTATTAAATGCCTATTCACTTTTCTCTTCAAGACTCGGTTGGAGAAGTCATTTGAAAGGCCGGTTCGTTTAGTGGTTAGTGCACCTGACTACTACACCGGAGGTCGTGGGTTCGATTCCGACCCTGGTCAAACTTTTCTGTAATGAGCGGAAATGTTTGTTCTATGTTTCTGGGTGTGTAATAGAAATATCTATTTAAGTACGTATTTAAAAGTATATATATATATATATGTTTATCAGTTGTCTGATCACCATAGTACAAGCTTACGCTTAGTTTGGGTTCAGATGGCCGTGTGTGAGTTGTCCAAAGATATTTATTTCGAAATTTCAATAATTTTAAACCAACAATTTAGTACTATTATATTTTTAGCACTAAACTATACGGCCAGTTTAAATGCAAAAGTAAAGATGAAAGCAGAAACTAAAATAAATATATCGGGACCACTCGCATACAGCCATCTGATCCCAAACTTAGCATTTTGTTTGTGCTATAACGATCAGACAACTAATAAATACACATAAATATATATTTAAAAACGATACTTATATAGTAATTTTTATTACACCCAGATACAGAACAAACATTCCTGCTCGTCACAGTTTGTTCTGCATGGGGATCGAACCCACAACCTCTGGCTTAGCAGCTTTTCACTAACCACTACACCAACAGGCCAGTCAATACGTGACGGGTTGTAAATAAAAACTATTTAGCCAACTAATAAGCTAACCAATGGCAAAGTCCAATAAACGCCAATAAATAGTTAAAGGCTGTTAATGCCACTCCTAATACAAATTACAAGCGACAGGGTTTTGAGGACTGACTTCAAATACTTCCAATTAATATTTACGACCTTACTTAACGCATTAAACTGAAGTAGGTATAACTCCATCATAATATATATTGCGTCATTAATTACTCTTATTATCTACTACTAATTTGTAAGACATACCATTTTGAAACTTTAAAATTTTTAAAATTTCTAAAAACCATTTTTTAAAAACAGATTTGAAATGACCATAAAATTGTAAAAAAGAAATCTATTGTCAAAACATTAAATTAAATTCTTATTAATATACTATAATTCTGTCGAATTTTAATATACAAACCTAGCTGTATTTTTTTTTCAAAATATTTTTGGTATCATAGCCATTCCTCGTATAACGCAAGATAGACCTCATGTAACTGGGAATGAACGACTCTGAACATAATATATTTCAGGTACTCTCGATATAAAATACCTCTTTAGAAATATAATAATACATTTTGATTTGGAGAGTTTACCCGTAACCACGATTATGAAACTAGATGGTTTTCAGCGTGCTAAATATAAATCTGGAGAACGTAAAACCTACCTTAGAAAAACGTTTACACGGGTAGCTCACCATGACAAAGACTAAAACAAATTAAAATCAACTCTTATAAACTCCGCAATGTTTTTCAGCATACAATTTAACTTAAAACCGGACTTGAGCGATGTGCTTTGATTAAAAAACAATAACCGTATATTAACCGTAAAAAATATCGATAAGATACAGAGTAAACAGCATTTCTTTTTATGACGGCAATTATTTTCCGTTGTAATTATTTACGTTAGTGAATAAAGTCAGATTAAGGGCAATAATTAGACTGAAAGGTGAACATAAATCATTCGTAATTACATTAATATCTTAACGTAGTAATTAAGTAGTTTTAAGTATTTAAAAGTTTTTAAATATAAACGTTTCACGCTTTCCCAAGGTCCGCGACACATGTGTCTTTGTGAGTGAGCAACAAGTTGAATATTATGTCGTACGACGTATTGAATTTTATATTAATGTTCACGTATCAATAATAATTAAAGAGTTTAATATTAAAAATTTTGTTCGCAAGGACTGCCAGAAACAATCTATAATTTTTATCAGATTAATTGTAGCACACATACGAATACAATATGTTCTTGAAATGATGTCATATGAACCCTCGAATGATATTCGGTTTAAAATTTAAAACATTTCGTCGGAACCCTTATAATTTGGCCATATATACATACATATATATGTCCTCTACCCGTCCTCTGTCCGTCTGTCCGCAGTCTAGCTAGAGACCCTCAGTGAGACGAGCTATAATTTGCTATGGGTACACTTATTCATCGCGGCAACAAAGTGATTATTTGGCGTATCTCTCTAAATTTTAAAATGGTAATTTTATTAAGGTACACTTCCAAGAGTTCTACGGACATTAATTACATCTAAAAATATCTCAACAGTAGCCTATATAAAGTTAAAAGGAAACAACGGTAGACAACGTTTCTAAACTTATTACACTCTACGCACACCTGACACACTTGGCCTGACAACGCGACCTGAAACGCACTAGGCCTGACAACCACACCGCCTGAAACCTACTTAGCCAGAAACTGGCTCGCATTTTGCTAGCAATAAACTCACTCGACCTGACAACTACAGGGTCTGACAGAAACTTTCTTTCTTTTCGCTAGGAATAAAAAACCCGATGTTTCGTTACCCACGACAAAAGTGAGAAGACACACGTCCAATAAGGCTCCGAGGAGGGGGTCACCAGTACGTTTCCTAGTCGGGATAATGTATTCGTATGCATTATGCATATTATTATAATGATACGTACGGGTTACGCTGGCAGGCCTTACACCATTGAACGTCGCCTTTGTTTATTATAATGCGTTGCATGAACATAATATTGTTTCATTTATCCCCCTAGATACTTCTCAAGACATAAATACTTGTATACAAAATTATTCGAAATCACGTCTCGCAGAATACTTGCAATCTGGGTGTTTTTTTTTCCGAGTCTTTGGATACTAAAGACATATGTAAGGTGGGCAAGGAATTTATGTTTTAGATCAGGGCTGGTCAACCCCAGGCCTACGGGCCATAATTTGGCCCGCGGACGGTTTTTAAATGGCCCGCGCAAGTATGTTTTCAGAACTTTATTATTACGCAAGTCCTGAGAGTAATTAAATAGGAATTTCTGTTGGCCCGAGTAAATTTATCATCCATCAGTTTGGCCCGACTGTCAAAAAGGTTGTTTTAGATGAATGTTTGATCTGCGGTTAAAGTTGAAATTTGTGATGAACGTACCTATATTTTGCACATGGCTACCACTCGGAACGCCAGAGAGAATCTGAGTGTATGGTATGAATATGTAATCGCTTATATTACTAAGAAATACAAAGTGAAATTCAAAAGAAAAAACATTCCAAAGCAAAACTATATAAAGGCATTTAAAAAAAAATTCAGATCACCGAACATAACCAAAAGAGTTCGTTTTCACAAAATTTTAACCGGAACACCAAACTGAAAGCATTCTTGCAGTTATTTGCGAAACCTGTTAACCTAAACTCTATTATATCGTTAATGTAAACAGAAAACGAGTGTTACTATAGTATGATTATTTTTCCAAGTGTTTGCAAAACGACCTAGAAACGTGCCCAGAATTGGGCTACCCGTTGGCCCGCTTCGGAAACAGGTCGTACATAATTTATTGCGTAAACAATACTACATTCCAGGAACACCGTTGTCTGTTATCTATGTGCAGAATTTGGGGTAAAATGGGCCACGCGCACCCATGCTACCTAATTATCGTTTTATGTTCGTCTTATTTTATCTAAGTATCTTTTTTTATGAATAATAATGTCTTTTCTCCACTCTCTTCTGTAGATTGCAAGTGATTAAATTTCAAAGACTGGTGGTTTACGTCGATTGCGAATGATCGGCCGAGTTAAGCAAAATAATTATGTCAGGAAGGTGCCGGAAACGTCAAAATCATGTCGCGAAGGGGCCGTAAAGAAGAAAGGAGATAGCTAGCGTCAAAAATTTCTTGGACCTTTTCAATCTTGGAGGATACAAATTAGTCGTCAAGGAGGCCTTTGAATGGCCTAATAAACACGGCCTAAGGCTAGTAACTTCTCTGTCAATTCTCACAGCAAGAGGATGCTACTTACAACTGTTATCTAGAAAGTAAGACCCATTCCGTAATCGTTTAACAATTCCAATTCGGTATCAAGCGAAACTTAACACAACGCACGGCACGTCACGTCACTGCGACCTTGCACGTCATGTGACTGCGCCACGTCACGGCGCGATCGACGGAAAGATTCAGCTGATTATGGACGGGAGGGGTCACGAGTAGTCACATAAACAATATTATCGTACGGTGTTGACCCACTTAAGTATTACTAGACGAAGTTGTAGTTAAGGTCGGGATCAATAAAACTATTTAGATGAATACTAAGATAGTAATGAGAGTGACCAATCAAAATTTCCTCTTGTATTTCTACTCGGTGCAAAGTAGATCTGAAGTTTTACTGGACTCGTCATGTTTATATGATTAGAAATTCCATATCAAATTTGCACAAAATATAAATGAATCTTACCTTAATAGAAAAAAAACCATTTGTGTTCCCTATACCGTATAAAATAAAATAAAAATCGTTTTACAGATTGATTTTAACAACTCTGTAGAGTAGCTTTTTTTAGGACTATTTATAGGACTTTAGGACATTTTATAGGACTAACGCCCCTATTGTTTTCCGAATAAGGGCTTAAATCTTAACGATGGGAAACAGTAAGAGCGTAACTCTTTAGAGTAGCTTATAGGACTATCGTTCTTATTGCTTTCAGAATGAAGGCATAAATCCTGTGAGCTAGTATAATGAGTTACGACGTTACTATTTTCCGTCGTCGATATATAACTATTTTTTTTACATTGGGGCTCGATTACAAACATAGCTTATAGGAAATAGCGATGTAATTGTAGCGTACGAACTGTTAATTCTTGAAGATATACATTACAACCCTATAAAGACATGTGTAAATTATAAACAACTAGCTGTACCGTAGGCGCGTCGCTACGCATCAACGATCACGATATAATTTTGGTACCAAAACCTTTTCAAGAAATTTCTGAACAAAGCTGCTAAGGACATAATACATTGATGTCTGTCATCACAGTCAATAAAGGACAAACAAACATCGATTTCTATATACGTATGTATATAGATTTCAATTCAAACATTTGAAACAATTGATATCGCCAGTGAATACACATAATTTTAATGTAACCGTTTAACCTATTCATTCTTACAGACACGTAATTCCGAGTGTATCAAGCGATAAGAGCGGAATTAAAACAACGGAACGAGACTTATCTAAAACGGCCACAGATAAGCAATCAAGAGCACCCACCGCTGTGTACACGGAAAATATACACTATATGAACCTGCAAATACTTCTTCAACTTATTCCCTTCATTTTAGGATAAAATATTACTTCTACTGGCTCCTTGCAGCTTACTCTAAGGATCTCAAAAATAATATTTTTACCCCATTGTTGTGTCATTTCTCATGATCCGCTCCTATTGGGCGTAGCGTGATGTTATAGCCAATAGCATTCCTCGGTGAATGGAATTTTCAACATGAAATTAGTTTTCAAATTTGACCAGTAGGTCCGGATTACAAAGTAAAAAAAATACTTTATTAACATTTAGTGTTAGTATTAGGGCGTTCAAACA
>DWJZ01005707.1:0-13775 GCA_018249125.1 Asbolis capucinus | reverse complement strand
GGTACGCCATAGAAAGGACGAGGCGAAGCGTGTTAAGGTTGGGTTAATATTTATACCTAAAATTTAACGGTCACATTGTCTTGTAGGACGTTGCGTGATACCATAATGTTTCTCGAGGTACCGTGGTTACTGTTTCCCTGCTAGCGACCGCAATCAAGAATTTTTGTGAGCTGAAGTAAAGCTACGCTCGAAAAGTTAGCTTAAAATCGTGTGTAAAAAATGTACCGGGGAACTCGACTATACCATAGTTATGCTGTTTTGTATTCATGCTTATCGTTGTTTTTCTTCCATCTGTCCTCAAGCGGGATGTTGGTGTGTTAGGATCTATTGATGTCATTACGTTACGAGTTCCTCAATAATGTTCTACTTCCTTTTTCCCTTGTCTTGTCTGATGTGTCATCTGAAGTCAGATGACCGATCTGTTCGTTTGTCTGCATGGCATAAAACATACACTTCATTTGTTTTGGTTTAAAGCGTGCAACTGAGCAGAGGCCAGTTAAAAAGGCGTATCTGGAGAGTCCTCGATCCTAGCCGCGGGATAATGCATGCGTCATCACGACCGGCCCTGGATGACACTGCACTCAACGCTCCAGCCCGCATCCGTGTTTACGAGCCATCACGTTCAATTACTGACACATCTCAACACATCGTCGGCTTTATGTCTCTTTAATAAGTTTTGTTTTATTGGAGCTTTAATGGCGGATTAATCAAATAATTTTTGTCACTGCTTAAAGAACGCATTCATATCGAATCAGCCCTGTCTAAATATTGCGAAAAGTTTAAAAATCACTATTTTTTTATATCTAATGTAACTAATAAGCCCCAATAATGCCCGGACAGGGAGCAGTTACAGATTTATTATATGTATTTTATATATAATAAACCTTAACTAGCTGTTATTTGGAAATGAAAATTATAATAACATTACAAACAATGTACACTAATATGATAAAGAGGAGTTTTGTCAGAAAATATACATATATTTTGCATGCAAACAGATTTACCGAAGAAAAGAAAGCATTTACATATACTTCGGCCACAATAATCAAGTTTCGAAAAAAATACCGCACTATACAAAATTCCTTTATTTATTGAGGTCTTATTAATACACATATGAACGTCATATTTTTTACTTTTATACCTCAAACTTCGACCGATAGATGTCGGCTCCCATAGAAATTTAATACAAAATATTGTCCGCATGAATACATACTCGTACATTATCGTTGAATTCCCAACGACGTCCAATGTAATTACACACATTTTACTTAGTAATAAATATTTAAATATACACATACGGCATTGTGGGACGTATTTATGTGTTGACTGTTCGAAACAAACTAAACAAAACACAAGCTCACATTTCAAGTGAACTGGTATCTGTTGAGATATTTTTGTCGCTGACTCGACATCATGTATAACTCAAAGACCTCAAACAAAGTTAAATTTTGAAACATCTTTCGTCAATAAGTTAATTTAGAACGGAGTGCAATGACTCGATCACAGCGCTGCACGCTGCAAGCTGGTAGGAAGCCATGGGAATGACAAAAGGTCATTATGTGCAAATTGTTTCTCTCCGGAGATTGTCGGAGAAAGTTTTATAATATTGTTTGTTGTTGGAGAATAATTGTCACGACATTCTCTCGTTATCTAGTAACTGTAAGAGTCTTGTTTGTTTGTACAAAGTCTTGATTATAATTCTAGCTACATATGTATATTCATTTACTCTCTTTTGTTCTGTAAACGTTATTAACACTTTCTTATTAACCATCGCATAATACTATACAGATTACTACTAAATCGTTAATTGGATTTCAAACTCAAATGATTTGTTTAATGTAGGTATTTTCAGCACTTTTGGTTTTGGAAAGGTGCCATAATAAAACGAAACGGCGAAGGAAACTCCTCAGTACATATATATTTTTTAAATGATCGATCAATCCACTAATTGGCCACTACTGAATACAGACCTTCCTCATCACTAAGAATACTCCACCACGCTGTTCCACTGCAGATAGCCTGAGTTACCGAGCCTAAATTTCCGATGTGTTATGTTCTAAGACTTCTATTAAACGATATAGAGGTGGACCAGTGATTTTACCGGCCCCAGAATCAGGAAACACTCAGGACTTGCCAAATTTCTGGAGCTGTGTTGGTTTCCTTAATAATAAAGATAGTGAATCCAGTCCAACGTTCCGTTTCGTGATCGAGCCAGGTGCAAGTATACCGGATGCTCCAGTTTACAAATAGAATAAACCTATACGCGTAATATATTTCGTCTATTCTCTCGATATCGCTGAACTGTATTTGATTCATTCGCAGCCATTTCGTAGTAATAAAACATTATAAGACGTGACAAAAAGTCTCGCTCCTGATGATTAATTTATAAGAAATGCTCGATGATTCATTCCTGAATGAGTGTTATGAATGATGGACTGTAAAGGTTCAAGCCATTAACGGTTCGCCAGTAAAGACGGGCACGTGAACTGTAATGGCGGCTAGAACACAATAATGGCTAACTCAAGGGCGATTTTAACAAGCTTTTGTTTGACTTGTATGTTTGTATATTTGTTTGTTACGGGTCAAATCTTGCAAATTTAATTAGACCCACTTCCTCTTACCTGGACCTGAAATTTTGCATAAATCTTCTGTCCTGACAATGCATTTTTCTGATAAGCATGACGTGATACTACGTTCAAGATTGGCTCCAGTCAAGGGAACTCCTCAACGGTTAACTATACAGTTATGAAATTTTGTGTTTCTTGTATTATGGATCTATAATGAAAGCTTGTGTTTCTAATAAACCTTGTTTATTTATTCAGTACTAGCTTCTCCGGCGACTTTTCCCAGTCATGTGTTGAAAATAGCCTTTTTCAACTCTGACTAGAATCTATATGTGAGTCAAGATTAATTTTAATCCATTCAACGGTTAGCGCGCGAAGGAAATGCAAGTATACAAACTTATGGACTTGCATATCATCCCAGGGGAACCTACAATCAGGATAAAACCTATCCCATGTTCATTTTCTAGATGTGGTCTATCTGTGTCCTAAGTTTCATCGTAATCCGTTTATCGGTTACCAAATCAAAGAAACTCAAACATCTTTACAAATTTATAGTATTAGTAAAATCTAACTGATACCGAGAACAAAAGACATAGATGAAGGAACATTAGGAGTGACATTTCATTTCACGAGCTGTCCAGCACATGGAATCGTGTAACAACAGGTGCAGCATCCGGTGCCCCTCTGCGGTTATTTGTGGTCGCCCTTCATGTCCAAACCGTCGAAGGTATCGGAAGGTCGGCCAGCGTTACTGCCTATTTTATAACGTTCACAATATCGGTTTTGAACGTGCGTTCGATATTTGTATGTAATTTTAGGTTGACTGGCCGTTGGTCTTGTGGTTAGTAAACCTGCTTGGCGGGAGTTTTTGGGTCCGTGCTCAACCCAGACAAACATTTCTTTGATGAACAGGAATGTTTGTTTTGTGTATGAGTGTAATAAAAATATTTATCATCAGTGCAACCCATAATTGTCCCACTACTGGGCTCGGGTCTCCACTCACAACGTGAGGGGTACAGGCTATAGTCTACCACGCTGGCCAAGTGCGGATTGGTGGACAAAAACAACATCTATATAAGTATGTATTTATAAATAAATATGTGTTTATATACCAGTTGTCTGATCACCATAGTACAAGCTAACGCTTAGGTGGGGTCAGATGGCCGAGTGTGAGTTGTCCAAAGATATTTATAGATATTTATTTTATTAGGTTAGGGCTGAGTTAGATAAGCTAATCATTTGAAACCCCGACACAAATATAGGGGTGTTATAATTGATGACTGTTTGTAACGTCGTAGATATATTAAGGTTTATATAGTGATTTTGATTCAAAATCAAACAAAAATTAATCGAGTGCCTTAGATGTTTCGAGAAAGTCTGTTCATCCGTCCTTTTCGAGTTGATAAAAGGATGCGGGCTACTTTGTAAAAGTTTTTGTGTCCACTGTTACTAAAAACGTGTTTGGCCGGTGGAAGATCATATTATTTCGAATTGGTATAAGGGCTACTTTCAAGGTATCTTGTATTGTGAACGATTAGTAAAATATTACAATTATATAAGTTTAAAACTCACAATAATAATAGTAATTAAAACATAAAATAATATCACTATTATGAACACACCTATTTTTTTGGTAATCAAACTTACGTGTCAACAAACCGAGGCACGTTTGTCTGAATGAACCATAGTGGTAGGATGGCTTCATTTGCGCACTCAACTGCATCCGCCGACGGTGGTAAGTGCACTTAAAGTGTTGGGAACATATAAACAGTTGGATAAGGAGATAGATCGTCTTGTTTTATTGAGTTCAAGTGTCTTACGTAGCACATTTCAATATTGTGATTTATAATATAATGAGAATACTGTCGTACTGTTTATTATTGATAATACATTATCAACGTTCTCACTTTAGAGGAGAGATTTGGGGTTAATAGTAGGCAATTGGTTGAAGTTGAGATAGCGTTAGGCCATCTTGCAGGCCTTGGCCACTAACCAGGTGGAGAGGCCATACAATGGATTAATAGAGTAGACTCCTCAGCTGTGACGAAAGAATCACGTCCCGAATCTCTTCCCTAAATGAGAAAGCTAAGGCCATAGTCCACCACGCTGGCCAATCGTGGATGGGAAGACTTCACACACCTTTGAGTTATGCAAATCCCCCGCATGCAGGTTTCCTCACGATGTTTTCTTTCACCGTTATAGCGAGTGACATTTAAATGCATAAAACGCACTTTACTCCGAAAAATCAAATGTATTAGCGCCCTAATTAGCATCAGCGCCCTGGGATATGAACCCGCACCCCCCGAGTAAGAGACCGAATTCTTAACCACTAGGCTCTCAACACTATTTTATTTATTCGTTTTGACTTTATTTATTTAACTCAATGAAATTTAACCATTACACCAATTTTTTTTTACATTTCTTTAACCATATACATATACAAAAGGTTTTTTTTACATTTCTTTAACCATATACATATACAAAAGGTTTTTTTAAATTTCTTTAACCATATAAAAAATACTGTAATTAATAATTTGAATGAATCTTTATTCCTGTCATTATGACTATTGCGGTCATATGGGAAATTGGAACTGAGTCAATCTCTACTTTTCAAAATGATGTAGGCACTCATTTCTGAATGGAGCTTGTCCTGCGTGGTACTTTGATAACCAATGCATTTTTCCAGACTACAATCTATCTCTGTGAAAAATTTAATTAAGTTCCACTCAATGGTAAAAGAATAACAAATATCTTTTGTGTTTGACATTTTTAAAATATAACATTGTGTGAAGTCAGTATCGCTTCCAAACATGAAGTGAGGGTTTCCAGATTTCATTCCAGCCAGGCCGTATGGTTTGTAAAGCATGTGGCTGTATTTACAAGCACTGGACTATAACTTTGTGTACACTAGGTAACGCAACAGATACAATCTGTGTTACGCATTAGTTATCTTATCTATTAGATAACACAATGTTTTATAAAAGATAAGTGCTCTATGAACTTTTATAACCTACTAGCTTCCGCCCGCGACTTCGTCCACGTGGAATAGTTTCTTTGGGCTAACGCTAAGTTTAACTCGCGACTTTGTATCTGTCAGACATGATTTTTGCGAAACTTTAATCGTTTACGCAGCGCACGCAACGAAACCTCTCAATGGGTAAAAAATCCTCGATTTTGAAACACTCTTCATTGGTGCTCCGCTCCCATTAGTCTTACCGTGATGATATATAGCCTATAGCCTTTCTAAATAAATGGGCTATCTAACACTGAAAGATTTTTTCAAATCGCAAGCAAGCAAGTAAGCTCTTCAACTTTACTATATTAATATAAATGAAACATTTCTAGACTTAACATGTGAACTGTACATCCTTAATTTTTTATGACACTTGTATAACTTCTCCTCTTAAATTCTCTCCGTCTTTGCCCAAGATCATGCACCATAAATATTTGTTAAAGCAATAGCGCAGTTTGAGTTTCGAAATGTGTTTGTAATTATAAAAACCAACTTTGAATAAATGTCATTTCATTTAAATGGGATTCTTCAATTTAACACTAACATATAATTTTTTTAAATATATGATATTGGGATATAATGACAAACCTTAAAATTAATTATGAATCCAAGGTTATCCAGGGAAATCCAACACTCCAATTAGCTTGATGTCTCTAAGATTAGCAGTCACTTATACAGAAGTAGAGGTAAAAAATAAGATATTAAATAATATTCTCTTCTTACAAAAAAAAAACATTTTTTTTACCTAATGCAATAGTCATTGGTCTATGAAAAAGATAAAAAGATAGTGGATGTTTTTAAGAAATCAATACAGATTTTAAACTTGCCTCATTGTGGACTGTGTACTGACAATATATGTCGTTCGTGCTGATATTAAGACCCAGTTGTATGGATCAACTGGCTCAAAATACCGGCGTGAAAAACATATATCGTGAAGATCCATAACATAGCATAAAATCAATATAGAAAGTAATTTTATAATTCATTAGTTTTCTTTCACCCACAACTTTGCCTAAGTGGTAGGTCAGTTCAGTAGCTTTTGCATGAGGGAGTTAACATCCATTCATCATCACAAACTTTGACATTTATAATATTAGTAAGAGTAGATATTAAAGAGACTGGACTTTAGTACACTGGGTCACATGTGTAATAACAAAAAGAAAAGAGTCATTTCCCAATATCAAATATTTATGTTTATACTATTGTCCACTGTTATGTTGATTAAACATAGCCCATTTGTTATTACAAACTACGAACTGAATCAAGTATCATTTAAATCCATTCAGTACTTTTACCATTAAAGATGAATATACATACATCCATCCATTAATTGTCACAAATTTTCAAATTTATAACATCTCTAGTATATTGCTTTGCAGTCAGCCAGGCTAGAGGGACATCAAGTCATCTCAACCCATCATGGCCCACTATTGAGCATGGGTCTCTTCTCGGAATGAGAAGATTAAGGACATAGTGCACTATGCTGGCCAAGTGCAAATTGGCAGACTTCACACACCTTTGATTTTGTAAACTCCCCGGTATGCAGGTTTCTTCAAGATGTTTTCCTTTACGGTTATAGCAAATGACATTTAATTGCCTAAAACTTACATAAATCTGAAAAGTGAGAAGTGCACACGCTGGGATTTAAACCTGGAGCCCTTGAGTAGGAGGTCCAATTCTTAACCACTAGGCTTCCACCGCTTCAAGTAAATAAAATATCTAATTAAACTTCATTTAAACCCATTAGGATGTATGTTCCACATTCAAATTGGATGTTTTAGCATTAATCACACCAAAACAGGTATTTCAACTAAATGTAGTAGATATTTACAAATTAGGTACATAGCAATGCACCTATAAGCCCAGACCTGTAGAAACAGCAATGACATAATGCAAAGGCATTAAACCATGTTACTAAATACTGGCAGCAACACTTTATCACCTTCAAGGAAACATTCAATATTTATCTAAAAATAAAAATGACATAAGACTGTTCTAATAAGACTGTTAAATATGAATTGTTTTAAGATAAAATATTTGGACATGCGTCACTTAGCCAACTACTTTTAAGTGGGCATTTGTTTTCGTAATATAAGGAATAAAGTAATAAATATCATAACTAAATTAAATACCACTATCTTGGAACTATGAACAGTACAAACACTGCGAAGTCTAGAACGGATTTATTATTTAATTTTTAAGATGTTGGAACCAGCTGATTTTAAAACACTAAGAATTGAAAGTAATGTCATAAGTGCGAAATGTTGCTAACCTATTAGCAAACTTCTCAAACTTTTAAAAAGTAACAATTTCAAGTGTAAACCTCTTACATTAGTTATGCCTTATATATTATAGTAGATAACTTGTAAAAATAAAAGTTTTAAGACAAAATTATAACGATTCTGACTAAAAGAATTACTTTAAAAACTGATTCATTTCAACTAATGTCTAATGTAATGTCTAAAAATAAAGAAAACCCACCTGTTGGGCCACTGGCTCCAATATGCTTTCAATAATCTTCGTGTGGAACACCGGCATTTTGTATCCTTTTTGCACTTAAATTACATTAGAAAACACAAATCACAAAATGTTAAAACAGAACACAACCAACTCACAAGCAAAATAGAAAAATACTGAGGAAAGAGCAGGGGAAAGGGAAAATAAATGAGAGGGGAGCAGATGGAAGCAACTGACAGCTGTCTTTTCGTTGTCAATGTCAATACGTCAACAGCAAGTCCAGTTATCCAGGGGTAGCGCACAGACAAGGTAGTCGTAAGTGGCAGCGTAGACCATTAATATAAGAAAATAGGTTTGTAAGCCTAACAGAGTTAAATTTATGAAGTATGTATAGTAGTGTTTATATTTAAAACGAAAAATGCTGAATAATAAAATCAGCAGACTTTACAGGAGCGCCCGCTGAGTGACTGGTGGCAGAACTGACATATAGAGACGACCATGTGTCATTTATACCACTACCAGAAACTCTGAGCATGTTTGTAACAAAAAAAGAGATAAGAAAAGCGAAGATACGAAATAAGGTCACGTGATCTGAAGCCACATATCTATTAAAAAGGCACAGACTCCGCCTAAAAAGTGTTGTATTTTATCGTTAAAATATTGGTATAAAAATTTGTACTATCATATCAGAATACCGAACAATCTCTGAATTTTATAACCATCATTTATAAGCAAAAATGTGTATATCCATTTAATAAGATCTAAGAAAAATAGTAATACAGTTTTTTTAAATACAATTTCTGTAGAAGTCAAAAGTATCGATATGGCCTTAGGCCATCGTTGCCTCAATGTTCTTAAAGTACTTAAGTTACTCATGGTACTCAATCAAACTTTTGATTCAATATTTTTATGAGTACCTACGTTACTTTTTTGCGATACTTCTCATGAGCAAAGTATCGATACTCGTTGTTTTTTCCGAATGCTACTGTAAGTCTTAAATGGAATACACCGCTTCAAAGCGGAATTTCGTCAATATACACGAAAAATTTTACTAGTTGAATTAAAAGTGCGACTTTTTTGCGCTTTTACTTCATATGCAATTTAAGCCGTAAATGAATGAGTCATTATTATTGTTGTTCATATTTGCATAATTTTTATATAATCAATTAAAGGATATCCTCTTATTTTATTTAGGCATTGTCGTAGATATAGAAGTTGTTTTCTGTTTACAAATGTCAAGCTATCGATAGAGATAATAAATAAACTTTAAATTGTAGGTTCAATGTTGCCATGTTTTAACAATAGTTATTAGAAAGTTCAGTATCGATATTATAATAACGTATTACAAATATGGTAATAAGAAAAAGTAATATTTATGCTACCATTTTATATAACTCAAAAAGTGTTTTTTTTAACCTGATGGTAAGTATTCACTACCGCTCATGAATGTCACCAGACGTAGGGTGTTAGTAACGCGTTGCCTGACAGGAAGGAAAGAAGAACAACGGGAAGGAGAATGACGGAAGGACGAGGAGAAAAAGGTGAGAACAAGCTTTCAAGCTCCTAGCTGAAACACGGCGAACTGTTTTGCACCTGATTCAAGCAAAAGGGTGGTAGCTAGCAAGACGGGCTTCTCAAAAAGATAATAATCATTCCATGAAGCCCTATCACTAAGCAGTCAATTTCTGTACTTTACAACATCCTGGTAGGCCAGCATGGGATTGGAGTTTGTATTTTGAGCCACCCCAATGAGGTTAAACAACCCAAATAAGGCCAAGCAATCTTCATCATTCCGATGATTCTCCCCCAATACGTGTCCTAAATAATTATACCTATCCACACCATGATTCCATCTAAAAAAAATTGCGGGACCTTCTCTGGGCTCTTTCCAGCTTTTAATATATGTACTGCGTTTATGTTACATAATATGTGCCCGTGACTACTAGCGTAACGTCCACATGTATCCAGCAGTTTCCGTAAAACCTTGATCGAGAGGCTTAGAAACACCATATCATCTGCCTAGTTGAAATTATTCATCTAAGTGTTGCCAATATGATAGCTGACTTTAGTGCTCCTAAGCTCCTGAATCAAGTCATTCAATCAACTCCACGTAAAACTCTTTCAACCTTATAGAAAAAATAGCTTCTGCCCGAATCATGTGTTAATAAAAAGTAGCCTATGTGTTATTCCAGACTATAATATAATGTGTGCTAAGTTCCATTTGAACCATTCAATGGCTAGCGCGTGAAAGAAAGTCTAACATCCAAAGATGCTGACGTACTCATCATCCCATAGGGACCTAGACGGGATAAAATCCTATGTTCATCTCGTGGATTTGGTGTACCTGTGAGTCAAGTTTTATCTTAATCCGCTCAACGATTAGTACGTGGAGGAAATACAAACATCCAAACTTTTACATTTATAATATTAGTAAGAAATTGAATAATTATTAATGCTTTTTAATTTAATAAAGATAATCGTATTAAAGAGGTTGAAATAAGTAAAAAAATGTCTATATATGAATGTTTTTATTAATTTACAATGTTTAATATTATCTATACATTTATTAAGTCTTTATTAATGTGCAATATTAAGATATTCTTTAACTAATCCAAAAAATATCCTAAATAAAGTCGTATACGTAAAATATGCATAAAATAAATAGTTAAACAACTACTTACTAAACAAATTAAGGATAAGAATACATTGTGATCAAAAGTCTTACAAACTAAATACACTGCTTGTGTATTTTATTGACTAAAAATATTTTTGTATTTACAACAATTATTTTATATTTTCAAGACAATTTACAACCATAATGACAGGTGTTTTATAATACTTTCATATAGAATTTCTCAGGAATAGGAAATCTCATTAACAAATTTACCTATATTAATTATAATTTATTAATAGACTAACAGTACAACAGAGAGTAGACGAACACATTCGTACTAACTAAGTGTGCGTTACCGAAATTTGTGCAATATATTTATCGATATCAATCAACATTATGTTATTTTCATTTATTTCTAGTTAAGACAAGCCTTACGGCATTTTGATCTCCACCATAATATTATTACGCAACGGTATCTATGTAAAATAAAAATAAAATAAAAAAATGTAATTGAAGTAATATAAAGATGAAGTGGAATATGATTCAGAATTTTTTTAAGTCAGGGACAGTGATTTTTAAATTTCGAATGTCTTTCATATTTATAAAGTGGGCATAATTATTAGGTTTGACTACACATATACAGAAGTTTATTTTAAATCTTAAAAGGTCGAAGTAATTATTTAAATTAGCTGAACAATCAACGAAGTTCATTTTAACGATTATATATTTTATATTATTTAAGTAACACTTATATTTTAATAATTTGTGAGTTTAATACTTAAACTACCTAAGTGTCACGTGTAAAGTTAATCATCTAACTAAATTTCCTAAAATTATTTATTTACTACAGCTAGTTACGGAACTATACAATATTTTCCCGATGTAGCATAAAAGAACATAATTGTTACGATAGGTTGCATGGAGACAACATTTAAAATATTGGTATTGTTCGTGGAAAATAGGTGCAGATCTGTTAATTTTCGCAAAACATTGATTTCTGTGAAAATATGACATATTTGTTATGTTTGTTCGATGAATGCTCGTTTCATGAGTAACAATCAGTGTTACAACCATAGACCATAGGTAACAACGAAGTATCGATATCATAGTGATAGAATAAATGTGAATTTCTATTTTTCATCAGGCAACACAGACCACTAGACTGCAAAATTGCATTGATTGCAATAATTGCAAAACCCAAGGCATAGTGATGCCAATATGTTCTGTGCCAACAAAAATCATCTTTGTAACCAATAAAGTACTGTACATCAGAACTGCTGACATTACATAGTAGCAATACTACTACCTAATTGAATACAGATATTGCTTAGTACCAGTTATTTAGAACGCGATGTTTTGATTTCTATGGATCCATCGGCGCACAGTGTCCTGTGATTTATAATAATTCTTTTAAACGATTTAAAACCAACCACCCAACCAACCAACCATACCCTTCTGAGTGGACAATACATTCAATGCGAGGAGAATCCAGCAGTAACGTCAGTCGCTACAAGATCAATTTTTTTACGGAGGCATCGTTCTGGTGCGTTAACATGAGATTCTAGAGCCTCCCTTCATGTCACTGGTGGTCAACAAGGTGGGTAAAAACCTGTATCAGGCATCGTGAAGAAGATTATGTCAAAAAGGTTTTGTAAAAGTTAGTTACAGGTACTCAACGATATCACACTTAATGGATATATTGGGGCAGCTGACGCCGTAGGCTAGATTGAGGCCGTGCGGCTGGCTGCGGTGGCGCTCCGTCAGCAGCTTGTGGAAGATGGGCAGGATGGCGCACTCGAATAGTTCGGACTCGGAGCTCGCGGCGTACATCTTGCGCTGCTCCGACTCCTGCCGCTTCGACTCGCTGCGACTGTATGTCGCTGATTTGCGCTCTTCGCGTTTGCCCGGTGATCCTGGGAAAGTTGATTAAATTTATAAAAAAGTGTTACGTACATATTTTTGGAATATTTATTCGGAAAATATCCCATGGATACACAAATAGCTCGAATACTTAAACAAAAAAAGCACAAAACTCACCAGTTTTATGCCTTGAGGCGACATTAGGGCTGCTCTTGTGATGGTCCGGCCTGGTCTGGTTGGCCTGCGTCAGTCTGGGGGAATCTCCTACGCCTTTCGCTCGCTTCAAGGGTTCAGCTTCCTGCCGGAGCCGCTTGGCTGGAGATTCTTGACCCTTGGACACTCTGATCGTATCAGGGTCTGGCTTCCAGCTCTCGGTCTCCCCGGGTGGGGAGGCAACGGGGGTCGCCGCGGCGGGCGTAGACCTCTCTTGAACGGTCTGAACCGGCTTTCTCGGAATGTCATCGTGTCGCCTGGGAGAAGGTTCAACTTTCTCGGGTCGTTCTTCTTGGTACGATCGTATCTGATAACATGAAAGTTGAAAATTGGTATTGTCGTAACTATAATAGGAGTAATTTGAGTCATAAAAAAATAATTTGCTAAACCCTATAACTCAAACACCGTTTTATTTGCATTGGAATGTTATTAACGACCATTGTCCACGATACTAGAGAATTGCGAACGAATTTCACACATTACTGAAATCATAATTTTATAGTCAATTCTGAATGCATAGACGCTGGTTTTCTTTCGAAGTATATTGGTTCCCACCAACTACCTGCTACCTATTACCACTTTTACACTCGCCCATGTTTTAACACATTATTGAGTGTTTTGATCGGAACTCCTAGTTATTTCGTCCGAAAACATTTTTAGGCATAAAGAACTTTAAGCCCGTGTAGTCTACATGCTCCAGCAATACTTACGACAGCGGTGGACTGCCTCCGCTTGGCCTGCGCCTGGTGCGGCGGTGTGCTCACCGGCTGCGGGAACTCCGAGCCGCGCCGCTGGAATACAACACATCTCTAGTGCATGCCGACTCATGCCAGATCATAATGTGAGACAGAGACGGAATGCTAGTATGAGGTTTATTGCACACTACCTGGCTGTTAAAGTTGCAAGCTCTTTATTCACAAGATGACGAAAAGGATTTAAGTTTCTGTTGCTAGTATAGAAAGATAGAAGATAGATATAGATAGAGTTATTCCCAGAGCTCTATCGTGACTTGTGAACAGCAAAACCATAAAAATTCTTGTCCTTCGATACTGGC
>DWJZ01005706.1:0-13775 GCA_018249125.1 Asbolis capucinus | reverse complement strand
AGATCTATGTAATGTACTACAGTTTTATAGAAGATATTAATATCTACAAAAAGTCTAGGATAACAAATGTGTAACTGTTACAGTTATGTCACAATAACTACTTTTTCTGATAATTTTCGAAGTGAAGCGAGGGCAATTTCTAGTGTATAACATAATATAACTTTTGTTCTAAGTGCTATTAAACCATATTATAAATATCACCTATGACGTGTTTTGACGTTAGCAGAAACGCGGTTTTAATAATTAAAAATTCTATCATGTGAAATGCGCCTCGAGTTGCGGTCTGAACACATCATATTTATCATATATTGTATTATGAAAACACAACAATTTAATAAATAATAATAAGTAACTTAAGCAATCCTAGTGGTTTGAACGTTGGTGCCTCGAACGGTAATGCCTGGATTCAAATCCTGTGACGCGCACCACTAATTTTCAAAGTTAGTGCGTACCAGAATGTGATTATCCTTTGCTACGATGAAGGAAAATACCGTAAAGAAACTTGCATTCCAAAATATGCTCCGTAAAAAGTTCTCGAAGGTGTGTGAAGTCCACCTATCCACACTCGGCCAGCGTGGCGGTTTTTACCTATACAATTCGATCTGGTTTTTAATCCATTCAAACGTCAATTTTATATGGTAAAATTTCCAAATGAAATAAGCACTGAGTATAGGTACACACTTGCTAAGCATTGATAATTAACCTTGGTATACAGTTAGGCTAAAGCCAGAAAAGGTATGTTCAAGAAGATTTTATTACAGTTCTGGGTTGTCCAGGGATGATTCAGACAGTTTTATGTTTGGGTTAACCAACCATTAACCATCAAACGTATTAACACACATTTGATTCAAAACAAACAGATCAAATTGAGATTTGGCACGGAGGTAGATCGTAGTCTGGGATATGCTACTTTTTAACAAGTCAGCTATTAGCGTACAATACGGTGAAAACCACAAAATAAACCCATTGAAGGAATATCATAATTGCATATTATTGTTATTGTTTTTCATTATAATTGTTTGCTAGTTGGAAAACGAGAATGACGTCGGTTTGGGTTTATTCTAGTACAAGAATTGTCTTGTCATCTTGTCTTGCAACTGGAATTGAAAACATAGTGCATGTAACATGACAAAACAATATAGTACTTAGTTACATAAATATTAAATGTATTCTCATTTGTATAATGTACCTATTCTCATTTGTATAATGTATCTATTCTCATTTGTATAATTATACATTTATGTGTGTCAGGTGTCGTATTTGTTATCAATTTAGCTTTATATAAATACGAGTACGTTTACTGCCGCACCCAGCCTTTAATTCTTACTTGTATCGTTCCTTAGTACGACATTTACATATAGAGAAATTGTGTACTAAGGAGACCACCATCGGTACCAGTATGGAGTACCACTGAAAACTCAGAGTGGCTATGTAATGTATTAGGTTCATAGTGTTGTATAGATTTTGTGAAAGTAAATATATTTTATACAATTTATTTATACTATTATATGATATACATAGCTAGAGAATAAATCAAGAAACTTCATATGTTAGTCACATACGGGATTTGTGTATTTAACCTTATGTATAATTATAGTTTATTATTGCTTAGTCGAATTTTTAGAAGCTTACTAAATATCTGCCCTAATAGAGTTTTTCAAAACGAATTAGGTAAATGAGACTAATGAGAAATGCTATTTTTCAAAATAGGTACTTGCTCAAAGCACCGGTACCTGATCATTCAAAACTAAAATTTTTGTCAGTAAATTATTTTAACTTATAAAGCACCCATATATATGTTATTAATAAAGTAACGTTCTTAATGTTTTATGTACATTTATTTTTCTTCGCATTTAATGAGACTTATTTTTCTAATGATGTAATGGACCAACATATACACAAGTCAAAGATGTGGTGCACAAAAGGCAATTAATTATATAAATGAAATTTGTATAATTACTTTTTCATATTGTCGGTGACACGGCATAAATAATTTATATATTTTTTAATCTAACGGATGTAAATTCCCATATTAAACTTTAATTTATAGCTGGCCATTGTTAAATAAAAAAATGTAAGTGTTAATGAAATGAAAATAATTCAAAAATAATAAATAATTAGCATAATCATGAATATTTATACAATTGTTTTAATATCTCGGAAATGTGTATTACAGGTTCTAGCATGTAATACCCACTTCGCATAAATTTATATGCACCAATTAACTGTATAATTTCATTAATTAATTGGTGTATTGATTTTGAATATTAATACGTTACGCTGTCTTGTTATAGACAAAGCGACAGAAATAACATTTAAAAACAATGAACGAGTTGAAACATGCGAGCATGTTACCGGCACTATTTCGCAGTATTTTTGTATAAAGTAGAAAAAAGTTTCAGTCATCGAAGTTTCTAGAAGTAATGGATATATTTGTAGATAATTTTGTATTTTATCATCGGCTTTTTGAAATGATATACGTATTTTGATAGGGACCCGATGATAATATTGGTTAACTAATGATATTAGTTATGCTACAAGTCTAGACGTTCTTTTGGAATGAGAGAGATATGTTTAATTCTACTATAGTACCCAATTGCATGTGAATTGTCAAATTTCACAATTAAATTCAGCGTATATAGCGAATAAGTAACTGATACGCTAGGTTTAGATTACATAAAATACTCGTATCTGATACTCGTAATAAATCACTATTAATTATTTTGAAATAAGTTATTACCTTCAGCAGCACAGTGAACATTTAAACAGGAAGTCAGGCTTTCCATTATACAACTCTATATATTCAACTCTATCTATATGTATAAAAATACTATCACCTATGTATCCATATATACATTTTAAAAACCTCACTAAATATACCTCTTAAAATTCGCACAATTTATCATATATTAAAGAGATATTCTAATTAGCCTGTATAGGTGTATAATCTAGTATATCTGTATAAGTTATAAACATCTCCCTAAATAATGTATTACGATACGATTAGAATTGCTTGATAATTTATTCTCCTATACCTATCTATACAGATAAACTTATACAAGTTTTAAACGCCCTAAATATACCTCCAATAATTCGGACATCCGAGCAAATACTTAAGTGTGAGGATGTATTTGTTCTGCGTTGTCTGCATAAATGTATAACGTATTACGATGCTGTGATGCATATAGCTACTGCTGATAATTTTAACAATTGGTTGATAAGGTAATAATTGGCTATATTTGTTTTCCTCACCGTACTCGTTATTGTAATATAACTGTGGTTTTAATTAATAACATAACTAATTACTGCGGATAACCGTATATTTCAGTTAATTAAAAATCTAAAATGCGTACCTCGTAATTATTAAGAGTTATTAAGACTATTAATGCTGTATTTAAGAGGTTCTGTATAATCTAATACTTATACCTAGTATCTACTGTCCTGATACTTATACTATCTAAATTCCTAATATTTATACCTAGTATCTTAGACCTAGTATAATGATACCTTTATTATTTTAGTATCTCGTACCTATTACAGTCACTATTATCCCTTCCTAGTATCTTTAGGTGGAACTTAAAAAGGGAACATTTTTAAAGCTGCTGTAATAGAATTATTACAGTTTACGGAGTACTTTAACAGTTATTTAGATGTAAATATCTTTTAAAGTAATGTACATATTATGTTAGAATAATTGTAGGTTGTTGGTCGATTTCTAGAGGTACGAGTACCTACGTGGAATATCCTACTAAATGAATGAGAATGTTTGTGAGGATGGATGGATAGATGAATGGACGAATCCTTCAAAAACTATAACTGTGGGTATGCCTTTATTAGTTTAATAAATACCATAATGTTGGTTTATGGAATTTTGTCTGTTTGTCATCGTTTGTGACCGGTTATCTCACAAACTTATTTATTCCGGGACTGCTTACTTCGCAACCAACTGGGCTGCAAAGTCCTTGCACATTTGATAGTATTGAAAGAATGTGACAATTGGTAAACATGGATGGATAGTTTGTATATTTGTTACTGCAAATTACTGAAGGTATCGGAATGTAATTTTGTACACAGATAGATTATAGTCAGGAATAACACATAGACTAGTTTTAATCAACACAAAGCAAGTGAAAACGCGGGCGGGGCCTAGTAAAATATCCTTAATAACCATTAAAATTAACTAATGATATGCACTATGAGAAGTGTTATTAAAGGAAAATCTATATCCGTAATAAATATGCCTAAACGTCAAAAACTAGTGGAATAATGATGAAGCTGAAAAATAATGATAATAATTATTAATCGAATAGATGTGGTTGGTCTATCCACTCAGTCTATGCATAATTTAACTAGTTTTCGCTCGTGGCTTCTATCGTATGGTAGATACGTTGATAAAATATAGGCTATGTTTTATTTCAAAAACTATCACTGTGCCAAATTTCGTCTAGATCCGTTCAGTAGTTTTTGCGTGAAGGAGTAACAAACATTCATCCTGGATAGATACTTCATACTCACAAGCCTTCCCATTCCCCAAACATTAGTAGAACAGGATTTTAGCTCAATGATTTCTGCAAAAGATTATCAGAAAATCTATACTTAAGGTTATATTAAGGTTATAACGTAATAAATGAAATAATGAATTTAAGATTTATATTCTGTTTGTTGGTTTGTACATAAGTTTGTGATATACTTACTTGAAACGGAGTAACCGATTTGAATGCGGCTTTCATATATTTGTTTTAAATAAGGTAAATAGTAAAATTTAATGTTTGCTCTATTTAAACTTATTCATAAAAAAATATTTCAAAAATAATAAAACTTTTACTACTATTAAATAAAATATAGTATACGAGAATAAAAAACCAATAATTTAACTATCTATTAGTGAAATTAATTATATTATTACATACAATAATTACACAGGCTGGAGAACATATGTACATTATGAACTTAAATCTCACCGAGCAGATAAATAAAAAAATGGCTGGTATGAAATAACCTACAAATGTACCCAATAGTTAGAGTAGTGTCGTAATAAAAAAATATAACATATATATAATAAATAAGTCTCTATACCTAATAGTTAAAGCGAATATCAAGAAATTTTCATATAAATTTATGTATACTTGGCAAAAATATAATATTATATACATATATACTACAATGGTAAAATATAATATAAGGTAATACCTAAATATAATATAATAATACCTATTAAAATCTAAGAGCATACATAATGAAACATATTATAAGGATTTTACCTCATAGTTAAAACAAATATTATCAGGATATATTCATACAAAATTTCAAAAATGTACCTATACAATAAAAACCAATGAGCCTTAAAGAAGAAAGAAACAAAATTAATTTTAATTTCTTACTAAGATTACGTGTGAATTAACAGTAGTACACTAATGAGCTGTCACGAGCTCATAAAAACTGAAAAAAATAGTAATTTATTTATACTGAGTAATTAAAATATGTTGTTAAGTTTAACGGCCAAATATAAAATTATCTCGCTTCGTACACACAGATAATTAAGAAATAAACTTAACTAATAAACTTAATTTGTTTTTATAATCTATGACTACTTATTTTTGACTAAGGAAAACGCTGGAAATAGAAAAACACACTACACTTATATAAACTACATATTAATGTATTTTCAATTGAAAATTGGGAGCAAATATTTTGTTTTTACCCCTTGTTTCGGAAAGGAGCCATAAAAGATTAAATATGGCGAATTAAACTACTCTGCAAATTTTAAAACAAATTCTACACGAAATATAAATTTATGCGATGTTCCTATGTGAAAAACACTTTGAAAGCTTTAACAGTCATACCTGTACCGGGGCTGTTATTAACAACAAAACCATCACAAATAAATAACACCCGCGAACATTTATCTATCACGTAAATGCCAAAATCCAACCTGGGACCCCTTACTTCGATCTGTCAACTAGGTAATAGATCCGTTTAGTAGAAGTGACAGAAAAATAAAATAAAAGTAACTCTACCATGTCTCTACCGAAAATTTGCAACTTAATGGAATTATAAACGTATAATAATATAAAAAAAGACTGACCTGTTATATGTCCAACTGGAAAATGCGATTGGAAGAGTGGCCCAAAAGATGGGACCACCGCCGGAGGTCCTGGCCAGCCTAGCCCATGGTATGCCGCAGCCGCCGCCGCTAAAGCGCTGAAGGGAGTCGGCCTTATCGGACCCAATCTTTCTTTATCCGAAGACATTCTGTCTTCATCATCACTCGCTACCCCATTCTGGAGATCCTCCACATCCACTATGGAATCCTCCTGGTTAACAGAGTCTTCGTATTCATCATCAGATGATGTGACAGTCGCCGAAGCGTTCATGTTTAACGGCAGCGTTTGTGGTCTCGGTGATAAGGATTTTCCTCCTGGAAGCTCTGGTTGCGCGGAAGGCGATTGCCGTAACGGAGATTCCGGGATCATCCTGTGATGCCGTATCATCTCCGCCTCATCGGCCTGGTTGGCCTTCGTATCCGCCAGGATGGAGGCCACGCTGAAGCTGATTCGCGACGTCTTCGGCGGCTCCGTGGCCTCCGCAGGGCTGCTCGGGTACCTCGACACGCTCTGGATCGCCATATTCACTTCTCGCTCCTCGAATCTTTGTTTCTTTAACATTGAACGCCGACCAGTTCCATTTAGCACAGTTTCACTCAAAGCGATCGTGGGATCGGGATCGTGTACGCATGCGGGCGCGGTCGGAGGTTGACTGGCCGGCGTGTGGTGGCAGAGACCAGACCCTCGCCGCGACGGGCGTGTCCTGAACAAGCTCCGCCTCCCAAATAAAGCCATCCCGCTCAGCCAATCGACCGTTCGGAGCCGAATTGATCCGAGCGGGGGCCGAGGGGAAAGCGATTTAGCACGCTCTTATCTCGTTAGTCTCCTTTGTGATACTCTATTTTTTTTGTAGAAATCAAAACATAATTACCTTTTGTAGGGGCTCGCGTTTTGATCGCGCACTTTATGCGCCAGGAGAGGTATAAAGTATAAAAATATAATGAGCAGTCGTGAATGCCGCTTGTTAAATCCTTTTGAGAGTGGCTCTGGTCCCTTTATGAGATTAGTGCTGGGCGCGCTGCGCTCAATTTCGGCTCGCTCGCTGTACGGATCCGTTTCAAATTAGCGACCCTGATTTACTACCGCTGCCTGACAATCGACTCCTCCAAATTGTGATTTATTTATTTTGTGTAACTTCTTGTTTTATGTACTTATGTATCTACGTACCTTCTTCGTTATTTAGATACAGGGGACAGGCTGGAAAAATGATCCTTCTAAGAAAAAATGATAATCATGCTGAAAGTATAATATCTTTACAATTTGCTACATATTTGCTCACAAATCTGATAAATATAATACCTACCTCATTATTGTACCCCACTACTGCCTGTTTACTGGGCTCCGGCCTCCTCTCACAATGTGAGGGGTACTTGCCATAGTCTATCACGCTGGCCAAGTTCGCATTGATAGACCTATCTTCGAAATCTTTATGGGACTCTCAGGAGTGCAGGTTTCCTCACGATGTTTTAAATCGCGGAAGCAAGTGATAATTAACTTGTAATACGCACATAACTTTTTGAAAATTACAGATGCGTGAAGGGTTTCTATACAGGACCCCCCGTTTGAGAGTCCAACATTCAAACCATTAGGGTATAACATAGCCATAACGTAGCCATGAGGCACTGATATACCGCTATTGGGATTTTTTTTTTATTGAAATGAGTCATCATCATCATTATCTTCTCAACCCATCACGCCCTACTACTGAGCACGGGTCTCTTCTCTGAATGAGAAGGTTAAGGCCATAGTCCACCACGCTAGCCAAGTATGAATTTAACAGACTTCACACACCTTTGAGTTTTGCAAACTCCCCGGCATGCAGGTTTCCTCACGATGTTTTTCTTCACCGTTATAGCGAGTGACATTTAAATGCTTAAAAGGCACATAGTTCCGAAAATTCATAAGTGCGCGCCCTTGGGATTTGTACCCGGATCCCCCGAGTAGGAGGCCGAATTCTTAACTACTAGATTATCACTGCTTCCTTCAAATGAGTGGGTAGGTAAAAAGCTACTGACCGATTCTGAAAATTCTGTAGCCAATATGTTCCTACAATGAATGTTAGGAGTACTTTATTCCAGAGGATAAAAATCTATTTAAAACTATGATTATTATGCCAAAACATATTCTTTGACGCTTTCAAAATCAATAAAAATGAAGTGTAACACGGCATATCGTTTAATATCTTAGTTTATAAGATAATTTTTGTTTCATTTTCCATAGTTTACACAATATTGTTCAGTACTTGAAACAAGATTAATATTAGAGAGTATAATATGTGGGAAAATCTGCAGTCTAAACTAAACCGGAGCCTGTGTCTTAGAGCGCCAAGTCGCCCCCCTTACATACAATTTTAATGACAAAACATACCTGAATGTGTCATACCTAGAATAACACATGCATTAAATTAGTAAATCTGTTTTTTTTTGTGATTTCTGTTAAACTAACCTAAAATTTAAATAATTAAGTACTAAGTGCATATTGGAAAATAGAAAAATATATGTACGTATAATTTAATATGACAATTTAAAAATGCATCAATGTGTATATTATATGTAAGTAAAATTATGTAAGTTTATGTACATTATTGCAGAATTATTATATTTTTCTCTCTTTCTAAATTTGTATGCTTTTTTAACCTTAGATAAGTTAGCGCCAGACGACGATCCAACCTGATGGTAAGTGGCGATGAAGTCTTCGATGGTAAAGCGCACTAACGTAGGAGAATTTTATTGTTTGTATTCCGTTAATGAAAAAAATGCAAAGACTTAATTAACTACAAAATGCAGTTTGAATATCGGAAAACGTCAATTAGCACACATATTGCCGCGTCAGTTTTTATTTAGACGTAAAAAATATTTTGATTTATGACACTCGGTAACACGACACTGGTTATAGAGGTTACAAATTGTCTATGCTCTAAGTTTGGATTGGTACATATAGGGATGGGAATAAGTACTTACAATTATATCGATATTAAGTTGTGAAACATATCCTAAATTTAAAATGCTAAAGTGTGTGAGGATGGATAGAAGCACGGGTGGATGTTTGTTATTCTGATATATATTTTAAACTTATATCATCGTGGACACTAACTCACAATTATAATAATTTATACCGATATTTCGTTCCAGTTGCATGGGTCACGGCAAGACTGCGGTGGCGAGGAGTACTTTGTTACTCTACCACAAAAACTACTCAACGTACTGAACTACATTTGACACATTGTAAATAGATAATACTCGGTGAAATACGTAGATTGCTTTTTATCAACACTTAACGCGAGTAAAACCGCGGGTAAAACCTAATATTTAATATTTAAGCAATGATAGACTTAAAGCTTGATGATGAATGATTTTTAGAATCAGATATATATTTCTTTAATGTGATTTTGTATTTTAATTGATTTTAAATAAAAGCAAGTATTAAGATTCTTTTTTTCATCCAAGAATTAGGGATAACGTATGAAATTATTTAAAATTTATCGCCTTTGCCCCTTTCCAGTTTTAATAGACATACTTCACGTAGGTATCTTTTTATCGACTTCATCTTATCGACAAATTCTCGACACCAACGAACGAAACTATAGAAATAATTGATACTTCTTTAATGATCGAGATACCGTGTGCTTGATTTTTTGTTTATTTTGACCTTTGTAGCCTAACATTTAGAGAATGTCGTTTCTCCTCCAGTACTAACAGTTATATTTATTTGTATTAGCCGTGTAATTTAGACTTTATTACCCAGGAAATAAGGGCGAATATCAAAACATCCCCCAATAATTATAATGACGTTATTTGAAGGGTGGTTAATTTAGAAGGAAATATTTTGGTTTTGAATTCTATTTTGACATTCGTGTTAATAGTCCGCAGGTGTGTCGTGGTATTTCTGGTATGTGCTCGTAATACTTATGGCGTTAAAGTTCGTATTTAGACATACGTCATTATTTGACAAAAAAAAAACAGGAAATAAACACATGGGTTAACTGTGGTCGAAGAAATACAATTTTTTAGTGCAGGGACCATTCATCATCGAAATAGAATAGTAGAACTACCTACAATGATTTCAATCTTTGACGCATAACATATGACAATTTAAAAATTGCTTTATTTGTAAATATGTTAATGTTTGTTAATATGATTTATTTTATCAAGTTATCATTTTTATGTATTTAATTATTTATTCATATTTTTTTATTCATAAAGAAGACCATTGACAAATTGTTAAGTGTTAAAATTTGTGTAATTTGGTGGACGCAATTATAAGGCGCTTCTGTGCGCGGCGCAGTCTGGTGTTGGTTATATATAGTAAAATTCTTGTGTAACAATCATAGTTAACATACACCTCAGAAACGGCTTGACGTATTTTTATGAAATTTTATTTGTATATTCAGTCTGAGAACCGGCTACTATCTATTTTTCATACCCCTAAGTGATAAGGGTAGTCCACCCCTAACACTTATTTATAATTGTTGGACATTTTTTTTATGTGGGAAAAAGAAAGACTATCACTAAATTTTCACCTTTCTATTTTTTTACCCTTACCCATTACCCTCTGTTTTTTAATAGTCCTTTTAGTGATTTAGAAATAACCTGGAATTAATTTATATGGCAAAACAATGTTTTCCGAGTCAGCTAGTAACATTAAAGTATCCATAACCTTATAAAACGAATTTTCAAAATACTACTTTTTGGATTATACCCTTATATGATTAAGGGTGGGATTTAAAAAAACCATTTAACGTGGTTAACGCACATTCATTCAAACAAACAATTTATTATCACTTCACACTCAGTTAGTCGCTAAAAATACCCACGAAGGGGCTCCCGAGTCTATAAACGCCCTAACCATGAAACTTAGGGTGATCCCGATATCACTTACCCGTAACACCTCTCTGTCACTCCTACAGCCATTCCTATCCCCGTCTCTGTCTACCGAAGATAGTTGGTACTAAATAGGTATTTAGTATTCGGAAGGGAAGACAGTTAATTACGTAGGGTGCGAAGAAAAATAGTGTGAGACTGCAAAAATTGTATGACATCTTAATGATCCTTATTACTTGCGCAATAAGGGCGATATTTGTGAATATTTATTATATCCCAAGATGGTAGATGCCAAAAGATTGACTGGTATGGTTTTCCGTATAATAGTCGAGGATGATAAATGGCCTATTGTTAATCATAGTGGCATAATTGATTTAGCAATAAGCAGATATTAATATTTTATTCGGTCTGTTTCGTCTACATGTACATGGTGTTTTCATGGTCTAATATTTAAAGTCATAAATGAACTGCTGGAATTTGTGATGTTGTATTATTATAAATATGAAACTTTGTTCTTCTTTTCAGCAGAAAATACTGAACGGATTTTAGTTATATTTAACATAGGTCTCAATTATGGTCTGAAATTACATATAACTTACTTATTATCAACTATATACTAATACTGTAAGGAGTTTTTATTGTTTATTCGTTTATTTGAGGAGAATAGGCTCTGAACCTTTAGGGCCTCTTCGAAAAATTATTTTACCATAGAATCATACATTACTCCCGAAGAACATGGGCTATAAAATATTTTCAACAATTTTAGGGTTCCGTGTAAAAATTTCAGTGATATGACCCAACGTCTAAAGAAATACAGGAGTTAGATTTGGATCGGATAACCGTGTGTGAGTTATCCTGAGATATTAATTTATTTTTATTTATTTATTATTATTCCTTGAAGACGACTATTGACTGGCATAAAAAAACATTGCTGAGAATCATAAAGCACATCAGATCACAAGCAAACGAACAAAGCACATACAAATCATACATAATCTGTGATGTATTTTTATCCTCCACCGCTACTGCTCTACGCCCCGGTTTAATATTAAATCCTTTATGATTTACACTAGTTCAAATGCTTTGAAACTCGACTAAATGATCTGGATGACACTTTTATATCATGCTTAATGATCCGCAGAAGTTATTTTACTCTCTCTCTCTCTCTCTTGTATCATTAATTTTTAATCTTAAATAGATATAGAAAGTTCTGAAAGTTTCGTATTTCGGTTGTAAGGGCTGAATGTGAGAAAGACCATATTGGGAGATTGCTATAACAATTTTTTTTCAGAAAATAATGTGTATGACAATTCATATACATTGTTTACTAACCTAGCCAATTCACCTAGCAAGGAAAATCCTATTAATATTATAAATGAAAAAGTTTGTGAAGTGGATGAATATTTGTTACTCTTTCACGGAAAAGCTACTGAACGGGAACGAATAAAATGTTGCACAGGGATAGATTATTGCTTGGAATAATGTATATGCTACTTTTTATTAACATACTATGCGAGCAAAGCCGTGGGCGGAGACTAGTAAACAGTATTTTCAAATTTATTAGTATTTTAGTAAAAGGTGTCTTTAATGACAGATTATAGTAGCAACAGGCTAATTAAAAAAATCTTGAAATACTTATATAGATATTTATAGCCACACACACAGAACAAACATTCCTGCTCATAACAGAAGAGGGTGGGTTAAAAAAACATCTTTAAAAATTACGCTTCAACTTTAGTAATCCTGTCAATAGTACAATATAATTGGGTATAAATAAATAAGTAAATGATATAAGATATTCGATGCCGCCATGCTGTTTAAGGTGTCATGGCAGGCGTGGTCTAACAAAAACAAACCTATTTGTTCGATTTCAAAAAGGAATTTTAATCGGCCTCAGATAAAGTTTTTGCGCTTCTATCACACTGGGCGACCACATTCCATTAAAATATTTCGCGAAAGATCCCTTTATCGTACCAATTAACATTGTCAACGCAAAATGGCTTCCTTGATCCGCCATTTTGAGGTTAAGTAAAAACGCGCGCTTTTGTCTTCCATTATTGTACTTATAGAAGTCTGTTTCGTCACCGTCAATTGAGTATTATACGTGAAAATCTGAATATAAAAATGTTGTGTGTTTATTGCAATATAGTAAGCGCGACTGACCGTTCTATTGATGATGTTATAACCAAAAATTGTTCACCTTCATACATTCGATACCTGAGTTTTTGATCTGCTTTCAGGCGCCATCTGGAGAAACTTAGATCAAACTTCCTACAGTTTTTCTAACGATTACACTTCTGGACAATTACTATTTGACGTATGACATAGGACAATTAAAAAATTGGCTTTATATATTATCTTTTCACTTTTCATTATATAAGGTGGGCGGACCATGGAAAGCCGTTGTAACGAATAAACAGTTTTCCTTAGTTTATTTACTGGATTAATGAAAGAAACAAATTGATAATTAACACTTTGTTTTATTGAGTACCCTTATTAATTTTTTATTTTTTTACATTATATGTACGAACTATTAAAACTTAACTTTACATAAGGTCTGCCAAATGATCTTGCATGCAACAGGGCTCCATACAAGGCCAATATTATAAAACAGTCGCAACTTAAACCTCAGAGATGTAATATACAAAATAAGTTTTTTTCAAAAAACTACATAAAATGGTATTTCATTGAAACGAATCATTAAATGCTTAACATGTAATAACCTTTTCTAAAAATACAATGAATATTCCTTGAACACCATCGTATAACTAAAACCATATTGAAGGAAATTATTTAAAAATTATTGTTGTAGTATTATATCAATAACAAATATGTTGCCAATACTATTTGG
>DWJZ01005705.1:0-13775 GCA_018249125.1 Asbolis capucinus | reverse complement strand
CGGGGCAGTGGAGCGAGAGTAGCACACAGTCCCGGCACCAAAGCGGTAGGCGTCGACACCGTGTGGTTTTAGTGGGTCCCACATACCTGTCCGGCTTCCCGCAGTTGGATGGATGAGACGAGGGTCTTTCCACACGTAAAAAGGTGATCATCACATGCTAGTTTATCACTAAGCGCACCTGTAAGGTGTGCTGATATTTTTTTAGAATTTTCCATTTCTATTAGGAAGCAAGGATTTCGCGATCGTTTTAAGTTACATTAAAAAAACCGTCTTACATCGTTCTTGGGTTGAAGTGTCTTGGAGTGATCACAAACACACAGACAATCCGACAAATGGGTTAATATAAAAACTCAAAACAATAATTGTTGCCCTCAGCAATATAAATCCCTATAAATAAAAGAATCTTTATTAATATTATAATTGGATAGTTTATAATGTACGGATGGATGAATTGAATGTTTGGTACGCCTTCACGCAAAAACTACCGAACCGATTTTAATGAAACTTGACACAGAGATAGACTATAGGATGGAATGATACATAGTTACTTTTTAGCAACGTACCTACTACACGTGTGAAGCCGCGGTCAGAAACAAGTTAATAAATAAATAATGGTTTTCTTAAGCATTCAATAAAAACATATCAATCGAGGTGAATTAATTTACCTCCAACATTCAACCTCATGACCACTATAAAGTTGGGGTCCTCACAACTGAGGAAACCTAGAGCATACTCCACCACGCTGCTAGAACTTAATTTAATGGAGACTGAGAAGGCCTACAGTATAGTATTTTTAATAAAACACGTTTCCTTTGAACAGTACGATAACACGAAACAGAAAATGTTCACGAAATTAGCTAAGTGTACAAAGAAGCATTCTTAACCGCTTCGTAAACATTTGGTTTCGTTCAATACTTTTTCTGTTCATCCCCATTGTTGGCGGAGGCGAAAACCAAATGTTTGAACTGCCGATCTGTTTTGAAGCTAATAAAATTACAGCCCTCCTAGCTACGTGCTTTTATCGATAACTGTTCTCTTTTTCACTGTAGATGCTTTTAAATAAAATTATGTTTGGTTTGCATTAAGACGATTTGCTAAAATAAAATATTTTTGTTCGAGTTTCTGTGTTTTTATAATATTAATAAGTAGTTTAAAGTAAGTTTAAGTATTTTATTGTACAAAATTTTTCATGTCTATACTTGAATATTCAATCGTATAGTTAGTATTTCGGTTAAGAGAATTTTGGATTCAATTCCCAGCCGAGATAGACGTTTATAATAACAAACGTAATATGACTGTACTGTATTTTTCAGTTTTATTCGTTACTAACGCCCTCGGCTTCGCTTGCGTGGTGATTTTATTGATAAAATATAGCATATGTGATATTCCAGATTATAGTCTATGTATATGCAATATTTCATCCCGATCTATTCAGTACTTTTTGCTTGAAGGAATAACAAAATCGATCCGTCCAATCGCAGATTGATTATTTGCTATGTATATTTATGTTGTGTACTAAGTACATTTATATCTAAAAATATATCTCAAAACAATAAAGTAGTTTTTAAACACTAGGTTTTGCCCATGACTTCGTCCGTGACTTTTTCTTCTTTTTCATCCTCATACGAAATTGTATATCCTTTTTCAATCTCTTTAAGCCTTATCAGATCTCTAATGACAGTGTAACCTCATTTAGGTGTTAAGTATTCATCAACACAAATTCAAAAACCTAGCCCAAACTCAAGGTCACAGTAAATCGTTAAGGAGTACCCTCGAGTGTCTTTCAACTCCATCATCAGATCGACTCCAGAATTTCATTACTTTGAGTGCGTTATCAACCATACGTAATGAAGGAAATTAAGAAACGCACTAGACACCTCAACGAACCTCAACTTTTGAAAACAAAAGTCCTGTATTTCTCTGTGATGCCGTCATCAAATCCTGGTCTCCTTATCATGAGACTATCCTCGAAATACTTATTTTCCAACAAAAAAACAATAATAAAAATCGGGTCAAAAACAAAAAAGTTATTCGCGAACACAAAAAACCTATATACAGTCGAATTGAGAAACATATTGAAGTCGGCTAAAAATATAAATCAAATGTTAACTGATTTTCTTTGCAAAACTGCACAAATAAATAATACGTTTTCGAGGCTTTAAGAGTCTTTAAAGTCAGGTTCTGATACGGGAAAATAATGTGTGTAATAATTATTGTGCTGGCATCGGGCCAAAAAGACCTCGTACTAAAGTGACTGAATTAAAACGTCTGCAAACATATGGTTAAGTACAGCTTAATTATACAGTCATGTTGCATGCGTTCAAATAAAACTGTATGAAAGTTAAATAGTTTATTTTTTCTAAAAGTAATCTATACTAATAGTATAAAGAGAAAAGATTTGATCGTTTGTTTGTTTGAAGAGAATAGGCTCCGAAACTACTGGGTTAATTTGAAAAATTCTTTTGCCATTAGAATCCTACATTATCCCTGATGAACTTAGGCTATGAAATATTTTCAAAAACATTAGTGATCCGTATGAAAAATTCGATAATGTAATCCAATGTGTGAAAAAAAACACAAAAAAACCCGAAAACAGAGCAAAGCGAGGTACTACATTTGTATATAAAACATCAATATCTACAAATAAGTCCACAACACCGTATGTCTGACTGCTACAGTTATGTCACAATAACTACTTTGTCTGGTAACTGGTTCTTCCGAAGCGAAGCGAGGGCAGTTTTTATCGTTATACATATGTTCTAAGTGGCAATAATAAAAAAACGTTGAGGAAGCGAGGTCCTCGAACGAAGACCACGGTAAGAGGAGCACAGGTGGCCCCCGACCAGGTGAACTGATGACCTGAAGAAAACAGTGGGCTTCTGCTGGATTCAAAAGATCAGTCAGAGTGGGTCAAATTACCAGAGGTTGAACATATCAACAGTGGAAGCGTAAAGGCTGATGAGTGGATGGATAGATAAGTTTATATCGACTTCCCCCACTCCTTTCTACCATCATACGACACGACGCACCCAGGGTATCCATCCTTACACCGTGGATATCTCTCCGGTACGGTACGCTTCACCTCGTCCTTTGTATGGCGTACCGCGAAGGATTGGAATAAGTTGTCAGCGTCTGTGTTTCCGATCAAATATAATGTAGGTGCCTTCAAGACAAGAGTGAATAGGCTTCTTCTAAGTTAATGCGCTTTAGCATCTAATACTACATCGCCACTTACCATCAGGTGGCATTGTAGTCAAGAATTAACTTAGAAAATGTAAAATATATATATATATAAAACAGAGTGAAATAATCATTTTAGTTACATCACATAGTTTTATAACTCAGGAGCGGTAACGCGCATTTTCATGATTTTTTAATGATTCATACCATTAACATTGAACAGCGAACCAACTATTAGAAATTTGAACATGACAAGTTAACTAATTATATTAAAAATAAAATAATACCTATTAAAATATCGAAAATCGAGAAAGTAAATATTTTGAACTATCTTTAATATTCTCCATCTCCAACACATCACATAAGTAATATTTTTACAAAAGAAAAAAAATGTTATGGAACTTCATTGTTTTCCTACAGATGACCATTAATAATGTCGAAGAAAACAGTCGCGTTTGACCTTCAGTCAAGTCTAGACGATAGCAAACATCAGTAATTGAATATTTTATTCTCACTCATACATTACCCAGCCAACAGGCCGCTAGCGTTTGCTGTTTGATCTTAAGAAAATCAACTAAACTATCAGATAAATAATTGAACACACTGTATATTATTTTAATAAATACTCTACATACAGCGATTAAGCGATAAAATAACGTTGAAATGACGTCACCGATAGCCTCACTGAAAAAAGTGGCATAGCGTTCTGAAATCGAGCCAGATAAATTACACTAATTGGTGTGCTTTTAAATCAGTCGGATACTAGCAGCAGTTGAAAGATGACGTGTTAAACAGATCTATTCTTTTAATTCCTGTAGCACAGCGTTTGTTCATAAAATTATCACTGTGGCAACAGGGCTTATTAAACCCTGAAACGGTGAAATATTATTTCTTCAGACCGTTGGAAAATCTAATGTAAAATCGTTCAAAGCATTAAATCAGATCCAGTTACAAATTATGAACTTTATGCATAAAAATATGCTATGATTGGAGTTCAAATATTCATAATATCTCAATATAGATATAGACGAATGCACCATAAAAATATTTTTTCATGAATGTTGTATTACATCTTTGTGATTATTAAAATAAAATTGTCTCAATATTAGTGTAATTTCGAAATCGATACAAACTAACTTAAAATAATAAATACATAAATGGGCTGTTAAACGTAAAATGGCTCTGGAATCAAGGTTTTTGTTTTTAATTACAAACCAGTGGCTTACACCCGCTTGTCACGATCCCTTACTTCGAAAGATTATCTTTTGTAATATGAAGTGAAACAACAGTCTTAATTTCTTACTATAATCTATGTATAAAATACTGATATTAGCAAACCCACCTTAAACTTCATCTTACACACATATTTTGTTTGGAAAGCATGTACTTAGAAACACGCTTTACAAGACTTTGTTTGGTTCTTCAGCGGATTTAGTAAATGCTTATAAGCAATTCGTGCGATAACTGTAGTGAACTGGGTTCCTTGTGCCGTTTGAGTAATGAAGTGGTAGATGCGAGTGAGTAATGAAACGCGTCTTCTTCGTAGTAGTTATGGTTTAGTACTGGTGTACTGGTTTATCTAATACGTACACAGACCATATACCTTTATATAAATACTCTTTTTTTACCTTAACGCTCTAGCGCTTGCCTACGATCCCACCTGATGGAAGGTGGCGATGAAGTCTTTATAGTAACGCGCTCTAACTTAGTAGAAGCCTATTCACTCTTGACTTGAACACATTTACATTGTAATTAAACGGGAACACTGATTTAGTACCATACAACACGAATAAATTAACCCCAAATAATTGTTTAATATCACAGTTATTCACTGTTTCAATGCTAAACAGTCAATGAATCAGAGGTTTCTAATAAATATGTATTTTAGAATAATTCACACACAGCCATCCGGCCCCAAAATAAGCGTTAGCTTGTATATAGGTGATTAGACAATTGATAAACATGTAAATACTTATTCTGCGTGGACTGAAAAAAGGTTCAATTTGACAATAAAGTCTCCATTTACAAATACAAACAATGTGATAAATGAAGAATCACTACGGATTTTGTGTAAACTTCACATAAATCTACTAAATATTCCGAACAAAGCCTAAACATTTAGTTTGGAAAGGTGAGCCCGTTATTGTGTTATAAAATTACAACGAAAAGTGCCATTGTGGATTTTTATATATATAGATATACTTAATATCTACATATTTTATACCTATATATGTAGATATCTAAACAAGAATGTATTTGTATATTGTATATTTTAAATACAATTTTATCGGTTACTCAGTACTCATGACGCTACAAAAATAATCGTTTTCCGCAAACGTATACCTAAATAAAAACAGGTCTTCCCAAACCAAACTTTTTACAATACCTGTCTATTGATACCACATCTCATAAGGTCTACCCTAAACACAAATTCATACCCGTTCTAGTATATCCCCTAAGTAAATTATTCAAGTTTTTTTTCTATGACTTTCTGTCCAAGCTTTCTTATACTTAGGGTCGCTGCGCTAAAACACAGACGGCCACACAGATACAATAATGACAAAATGCAAATTTCCAGTTCCAAATTTCCTACAGAATCCTAAGTAATAGATAGATTATCCTAATATTATATCACAATAAGTTACGTATAATAAATTTCCATACTCAGCAATCTCCTTCTCAAAGTAATATGAACGAAAATACCTTTCGCAAAATTCTCTTCGTTCGATTCCATTTGATATTCTGCTGAAATACGTGGATCTGCATACGACTTCTCACATTGTTTGTTTTGAATTTCCTCACGATATATCCAAGTAAATAATGACATCGGTATTCTTATTCTACCTGGATACCAGTACAGGAGCTTTACTAGCTGATAGTATGTATGGATCAACCTTCATATATTAAATCTGTCACCGCTATTTGACTGGCAGGTTGGTCTAGTGGTTAGTGAACCTAAGTACTGCACCGGAGGTCGCGGGTTCGATTCCCGCCCAGGACAAACTATTCTGTGATGTGCAGGAATGTTTGTTCTGTGTGTAATAGAAATATCTATTTAAGTATATATTTAAAAGTATATACATATGTATGTTTATCAGTTGTCTGTTCATCATAGTACAAGTTAACGCTTAGTTTGGGTTCAGATGGCCGTGTGTGAGTTTATACAAAGATATTATTATATATTATATTATCTTTATATGAGATATTTTGAAGTGGGAATTGAGTTATTGGGGTTTCTGCTTCTCTAACCAAATGTCTTTTCTGTTATCGTTCACGCTACTAACTCAAAAATATGGGAATGACTTTTATTGCGGAAACACACGCCGTATTTTTCTATAGCAAATGTAATTTAGGAACTGCGTGAGCGAATTCGTTTATTTCAGAAACCTTCGAAAAATTTAAAGAGAAATCTCAGGCGTGTAGGTTACCTAAAAATTCTGTGCCCTTCAACACAGCAAATGAAAATTAATTATATAACTAATTTAAAGAGACGGTATGACAAGGGAAACAAAATAGACATATTATAAGAATACATGGAATTATAAAAATAAAGGTTTCAATTGAGTTCCTAGTTTTTAAGATCAAAGAACTCATACATACAAAATTAGATCCATTTTCGTAAAGCTTAAAAGGTAATATAGTGTACAAACAGTTCGACAATACCTTAAAAAGCGAATATTTAGAATTAATCAAAGAAAGCATAGCTTCGTACCGTTTTACAAATAGTATTTACCACATGATTGCGATCTCCGGGCCTGAGTGAGCTTTATTGATTCAGAGTGATGACGGCAAGTGCAACAGGTCAAACATAGTTACAGACCTATGAAATACAACGATAATAAAGACATTTCCACACCCCTTAACCCCTAATACAACGTAATAAGGTTCACAATCGCCTAACGCACAACAAATCTCAGCGTGCAGTAGATATCTAGGTTTTCCAGGGCCTGCTAGAATGAGATGGGTAGCTCCGCTCCGGGAAGTATGACGTAGTTTGTTCGTTTTGGAATTTGGTTCAGGCGAACGCACTTTGACCTTTTTGAAAGGATTTAAAAATCGATGGAAGCGGGATGGAATTATTCAATTATGGAAGTTTACTTGGGGTAGTAATGTTAATATTCATCGTCTTAGATTCGAATGTTATTTTAACACCTTACAATTTGAAAAAGGATGAAATTTACCAACTCATCATCTCCAAAGTCCCACTGCTGACTCATATCTCCTCTCACAATGAGAAAGTTACAGGTCATAGTCCACCACGCTGGCCAAGTGCAGATAAAGAGTTCACATCTTTGAGGAGATTATGGAGAAGTATCGTGTTTCGTCACGATACTCTTCTTCACAAAGCCCTGAAGCCCATAAAAGCCTGTTCCAATCAGTATTGAAGCTGAACTCTATTTCCCTTTATTTATGACAAGGGACCTGTGCCCAGTCATCATCCTTTCAACCCATAAGTGGCCACTGCTGGCCAATTCATCACGCTGGCCAGTGTGGTAAAGTGTGGCCAAGTGTGTAAACTTTAAATATCTTCGAGTATGACGGAACTTTTTTTTACCTAGAATAAGTTAGTATTTGACATAGATCCCTTTTTAATTACAGATTTTCTTCTCTTGTATAAATGTATATATGGTTTTTTATTTTTTTCTTGTTCGAACCTTTGTTGAAAAAAGGTCAACACTGAAAACCAGTAGTCGTGGCTGACTGTAGCTGATCGTGGGCGGGAACCGTTAACTGAGTGCGACCTATTTCGGCGCTAATTATTTTCTTTTATTAGTTTGTACAATATTGTTTATGTACTTATTTTAGCGTCAAAAAATAGTATTAAAAGTACTCTTTCTTTCAAAGAAACCACACTAACATACCCAATCAAATACCAGTTGTAATTCCCATTCGGCCGTTCCAGACAGCCTCTATCGGATGTACTCGGTCAGCACACACACAGCGTTCGACCAATCCCCAACATGCAGGTTGCAAGGGACTGCAATACGTATACAGTCCGCGGCCCGGGCAAAGCTAGTTCCGATATTCTGTTATTACAGGGCATTTACGTATTTTACCATTTATGTATGCCTAGTGGAATGAACGCTGGTCTCTCAGAAGTTCTGGGTTCGAATCCTGCCTCTAATTTTCAAATTTATGTACGTAGCAGAAGTTGCTTATCACTTAGTTCGGCGAAGGAAAACATCGTGAGAAAACCAGCACTACTAAGAGTTATCTATAAAGTTCTCAAACGTGTTTAAGGTCTACCAATCCTCACCTGGCCAGCGTGGTGGACTAAGGCCTGTATTCCTTATATTGTGAGTGCCCCGTCCCCAATAGTGGGACTATTATGGGTTATGATGTATGCGGTTGGGTAGTGATCAAATGCTAGGATTCTATAATGAAGTAGGAACCCAATTGCAGAATCAATTTATTGTACAGGTCAATTAAGATATGTATTTGAATGGACCTTGAGTTTTCTTGTTCAGATTCTGCTAGTGACAAGAAGGGCCCCAGATTCAAATCCGCGCCGGACATATAGATGTCAGCATATTGTATTTTTTGGGATTATTGGTGTACAGTCTTTGTTTGTATTGTCTAACAATGACACATACATATTTGTTTTACATAGTATAAGTTAATGCTTGATTGACCACAATCTCACCTGATGGTAAGTGGCCAGGTAGGGCACTAGCTTATATTCTTATTACCTGCATTAACGAGGGTATAAATAAATATATATTATATATATAGTATTGCTAGCCCGGAAGCTTGTATCGTGTAAATGTTGTATTATATTGAAAGTGTATCGACAAAGTTAATCAACAGCAGGCGCGGTGAATTGGATGGGTGACCGTTAGTGGCGAAAATCTCGTGAGTGATCCAATGCTACGGACGGTACGCAAAGCGGCCTCGGTTTGTTATCGTTTCGTTTGTTATCGTTCGATAGCAATTGTTAAGCCACGCCGGAGGCCTTCGGGTGGCATAACATCTTTCGACACTCGAGTTGAAATTTTAATGAAATGAAAACTGTTTATTTCTTCTTAAGTTCACTTCATGAAGGTCGTCATTTTACATTAGAAAGTCCCTACTCGAATTGTAAAATTATTAACAAAATATAAAAAATATATATTTTTATGAATTATTTGATAAAGTGTAAATGAGTTGGCCACTAACTCCTTTACCAACCCGGATTGGAGCAGCATGGCGGAGTATGCTCTAGGCCTCCTATGACGAGAGACCCGTGCTTAGTAATGGGCCATCAATGGCTCGAAGGCCCCACCATAACTCCAAGAACGAATATTCTTCTATAACTTACATGAACGGAAATCGAACCAGTACATATTGCTTCGCACATGGGGTATTTATCAACTAGGTTAAATGAAAAAAATATATATCGTCTACTAACTGACAACAATATCTTTTCCACAATAACAGAATACGTCATTTTGATGTATTGTATACGAGTCAGATGTCTCACAAGCCTAACAATAAAAATACAAATATACCTTACATCCTAAGTTATATGAACATTTTATGATATTAGTTCAAGGCAAGGAAGTACAATCGATACGTACAGTACTCCAGTGTGTCGTAAAGTGTATCTGTCAAAACAACGGCTGTTTCGACGTATACGGGAAGGGTACGAAAGTAATTTCGACGTTACGGCTGATTTACATGTAGTAAGTGATGGCTGTAACTCGCCGCCTTGACTTGTCTCTTTGGCTTTGTAGATATTGATACTGAAAATATTTTTGGTGGTGTCATAATATGGAAACTTTTATTACGTTTCGTCGCTGTATTTTCGTATTGAGTGAATATTTGATGTATCAAATGTTAATTAGGATAAAGTCAAACTAATCCTTTTAATATTATAAATGAAAAAAATTGTGGATAGATCTAAGTGTATTAATTTGATTATGTTTGCGTGGAGCCATAGATGCAAGAACGATATTAATTAACGATTCAGTAGCCTATTCAATAGTAACCCTGTCTATAGCAAGTCCCCTTTAAAATTCTTGATCGGGTCTTTCCTCCTTTCTTGAATATTTATGTGACACAAATATTTGTTTGCCTCAGGGATTTCGGAACCGTGCCACAGGGAATACCAGAACGAGGATAAGAGTGTGTTAATTTATTTATTACTTAGGGGCTGCATTTTTTATTTTCCAGGTGCACGTGGGAAGCTAACCTCTGATCTACATATGTATGTATATGTCGCCACGCTTTACTTCAACAAATTTAATTAATTTCATAGCCATTGCCAGGGCACACGCCGTCTATCCAGACTTTAAGGTAAAGTCAATATAAGACTTATTTATTAACGGTTTAAGACTTATTTTTAATTTCAGTGATTCATCTAAGGCGCTAAGGGATTCATGATTGGTTGTTAAAATGAAATGACCTATGAGTTTGTAACAATCTAGTAGATTAAGAACAGTTTTGAGGTTAACAAAAGAATATACTAAAAAGATATTTACTACGCCTGCATAGCTACTAAATCGAATATAGAACCCTATTCAAGAAACGACAGTCACGAGCCATCATTAAACGAGCTACAGGGTTATTGGTTACGTCAAAGGGATTAAATCCTCGAATTAGGTCAGAGAGATTTAGTCCTCAAAGCCGAGGCCAGTACTAGCACTAGCTTATTGTGAATCCGCTTTTATCTTTCATCGTTCACAAAAGATGAGGATATAGGCTCAGTTTTGCGAGCCTGATTTACATAGAACGTTCCATTTTGAAAGATAACAATGCTATACTACTAATTTAGGTAGAAAGCCAAATGTTGTCGAGGAGAATGAATTATGAGTTATAATACCTATGGAAGAATTTTGGCATTGATATTGAGGTCTCTATAAAATACCTATTGTCAGTGTACTTGTAAAAGCAATCTTATTGAAATGATTTCAAGGTAAAGATTGGAATGACAATAAGTTAATCAAAACTCAAAAGCATTATTGTGGCGATGTTAATGATAATCTGCCCAATCATTTTTCTTCTCCCCCTCAGTAAGTCATTACCATGAGCACCAAGCAGATTGCAAAATTAATTTGAAAGAAAGTTAAGTTTGAAAAAAGTGAAAGAAAAAAACTTGATGCTTACTCACGCCCATCCTAAGATATCTTGTATTACGACACAGACACATAAACAGACATAGACACAGTGACACAGACACAGGGCCACCGATACAGTGATACAGACACAGGCACAGAAACAGACACAGGGACACAGACACAGTAACAAAGACACAAACACAGTGACATCAGACGAAACTGTAAGACCATATTGACGCATTACTGACATAGCAAGTGGGCGCGGTCGGTAGAAGGATGGGTGACCGCTAGTGGCAAAAAATTCACGAGTGCTTCCGTGCTTTGGAAGGCACGTAAAGCCATCGGTCCAAGTTATTATCGTTATATAGCAATCAGTCAGTATTCAAATTATTCTACAGCATTCACTGCTTTATCACATTACTGTTCCACTGCTGAGCTCGAATCTCCACTCATGTAAGCAGTACAGGCCACAGCCAACCACGCTGCACAAGTGCGTATTAAACTTCACATACCTTTGAGAACTTTTTGCTCACGATCTTTTGTTTTACCGTAGCTAGTGATAATCATCTGATACATAACTTTGAAAATTAGAGGTGCGGTGTGGGATTTGAACCCAGGCCCTAACGTTTAAGAGACCAATGGAATGAAAGTCTTAGAAATTATTTGATTCCATTACGACAAACCGCTGATATTAATTTCCTTACTATACGACAACATCCACTTTTTCGTATGACTGAAAAAATAACAAGGCATGTATTTTTAACGTATCTCAGAAGTGATGTATATATTGTAGAATATTTTTTGTGTGTCGTAAGAATATTATACGATATGAACGTTGAAGATGAGAAAGTTATTTTAATTCTGGCATTGCTTAGCAACTGTTATTTAACGATAGCAACTAGTACCGATGGCTTTACTGCTCAAGAATTTATCACTAGCGGTCAGCTATCCTCCTACTGACCGCGTCCGATGTTGCTCAACTTTGTTGATCAAGTAGGACCGCAGCAAGACGGGCAATTAGCGGTTAGCTCTCAGCATAGTAATCCTATAATAATACTGCGCTAAAACATGCCGCAAATTCTTGTAATGTGATTCGCTTATGGTTATATTGTAGCCTAGTGAATTGAACTTTGGTCTCTAGAACGGGAGCTCCTGGGTTCAAATCCTTTGTTCACTTCTAATTTTTAAAGTTGTATGTATATTAGAAGTTATGATTTGCTTGGGTGAAAAAAAAACATTATGTGGGGACTGCACTCCTCAGAATTCGCGATAAATATCTTGAAGATGTGTAAAGACTACTCCAACATATAGCCAGCGTGGTAGACTATGGCCGTACCTCCTCCGCCCTCAGATTATGAGAGGAGGCACGAGCCCAGTAGTGGCATGATAGTAACTGGTAGTACATGATAGTACCTAAAGGTACTCACAATTGACGTTAACACTTCATACAATCAAATCACGAGTATACCAAATATCAATTCGTTCCTTAAACACATATTCGGAAGATGGCTTTTCAATGTGTGCTGGACTTACTAACGTGTGTGAGAGCTTACGATGTGTGCATTACAGGTAACGCTCAATTGTTTATGTATGAGTATCACGTCAAATATGTAACGTTGGGTCAATGTAGTTGTAACTTTTGTTGTGTGCGTGGCCTATACCTGCCAACTTCCTACTGTATCTAAACCGTTGACTAGTCAGAAATTTTGGTTTCAACTGACATCAAAAAAGAAAAGTATCTTTTAAAAAAGTATAAATTTTTTAATGTTATTACGTTAGGATGTTTTGTGCAGATTTATGTCCATAACTTTACGGATTTCGGATTTCAAAGGAACTTGTCTTTTTATAGTAGGTAGGTGTGTTAACCAGTACGCAGGCAGCAACGGTGCGTTCATATGAAATCCCGGAGCTTTCCCATATGGGCTCGATGGATACCCGGTGGAGTTTTAATAGGTAGAAATCTTACGTAACCCGCAACCTCGGGGTTCGGGTATCTTCAGAAGATTTCCCTCTCGATCACAAAAAAAATGGTATCTCAATTTTGAGTAAATTTTTTTTTAAGTCAATTTAGTTTTTTTATAACATTATCGCTGCTAAATTGCATTTAGGTAATTAAAAACAAAGCGAAGGAGAAGTGAAGAAGTTGGTATTACCATAAATTTATCTCTACACTTTGCCCATAACTCCGTAAATGTAATATTTCAATCATAGACTATTTGGTTTACAGAACTTTTATACTCCATTTTATTCCACCAAGTGGTAATTTTGAAAACGCTGGCACAAATAACCATTCATTGTTTCAAAATATTATATACCCCTATATCATTTCCAAGTGTTTTCTCGCGACAAAAGCTGTTCTATGTTATTTCTGAAGTTCTTCTATTTCTGTACCAATATTTATGTGAAACCGTAAGATCAGAGTTCCTTTCGTATCTATATATATATCTATATGTACCAATATTTGTACCAATACTTATGTGAAACCGTAAGATCAGAGTTCCTTTCGTATCTATATATATATATATATATATATATATATATATATATATATATATATAA